>SJYQ01003775.1:350751-385548 GCA_006410935.1 Redunca redunca
CGGACCTTAGTTGGCAAAGTAATGTCTCTGCTTTTGAATATGCTGTCTAGGTTGGTCATAACTTTTCTTCCAAGGAGTAAGCGTCTTTTAATTTCATGGCTACAGTCACCATCTGCAGTGATTTGGAGCCCAAAAATATAAAGTCTGACACTGTTTCCACTGTTTCTCCATCTATTTCCCATGGAGTGATGGGACCAGATGCCATGATCTTCGTTTTCTGAATGTTGAGCTTTAAGCCAACTTTTTCACTCTCCTCTTTCACTTTCATCAAGAGGCTTTTTAGTTCCTCTTCACTTTCTGCCATAAGGGTGGTGTCATCTGCATATCTGAGGTTATTGATATTTCTCCCAGCAATCTTGATTCCAGCTTGTGTTTCTTCCAGTCCAGCGTTTCTCATGATATACTCTGCATATAAGGTAAATAAGCAGGGTGACAATATACAGCCTTGACGTACTCCTTTTCCTATTTGGAACCAGTCTGATGTTCCATGTCCAGTTCTAACTGTTGCTTCCTGACCTGCCTACAGATTTCTCAAGAGGCAGGTCAAGTGGTCTGGTATTCCCATCTCTTTCAGAGTTTACCACAGTTTATTGTGATCCACATAGTCAAAGGCTTTGGCATAGTCAATAAAGCAGAAATAGATGTTTTTCTGGAACTCTCTTGCTTTTTCCATGATCCAGCAGATGTTGGCAATTTGATCTCTGGTTCCTCTGCCTTTTCTAAAACCAGCTTGAACATCAGGAAGTTCACGGTTCACATATTGCTGAAGCCTGGCTTGGAGAATTTTGAGCATTAGTTTACTAGCATGTGAGATGAGTGCAATTGTGCAGTAGTCTGAGCATTCTTTGGCATTGCCTTTCTTTGGGATTGGAATGAAAGGCTATGGTTTTTCCAGTAGTCATGTATGGATGTGAGAGTTGGACTATAAATAAAGCTGTATACCGAAGAATTGCTGCTTTTGAACTGTGGGGTTGGATAAGACTCTTGAGAGTTCCCTGGACTGCAAGGAGATCCAACCAGTCCATCCTAAAGGAAAAAAGTCCTGAATATTCACTGGAAGGACTGATGCTGAAGCTGATACGCCAATATTTTGGCCACCTGATGTGAAGAACTGACTCATTTGAAAAGACCCTGATGCTGGGAAAGATTGAAGGTGGTAGGAGAAGGGGACAACAGAGGATGAGATGGTTGAGTGGCATCACCAACTCAATGGACGTGAGTTTGAGTAAACTCCAAGAGTTGGTGATGGACAGGGAGGCCAGGTGTGCTGCAGTCCATGCGGTCGCAAAGAGTTAAGACATGACTGAGCAACTGAACTGAACTGAATATCAAAACCTCATGGTAACCACAAACTGAAAATCTAAATACACAAAAATGAAAATGGAATCCAAATACAACACTAAAGTTAGTCATCAAATCACAAGACAAGAGAATGGAACAGTTCAGTCACTCAGTCGTGTCTGAGTCTTTGCGATCCCATGAACCACAGCACGCCATGCCTCCCTGTCCATCCCCAACTCCCGTTGTTTACCCAAACTCATGCCCATTGAGTCAGTGATGCCATCTAACCATCTCATCCTCTGTCATTCCCTTCTCTACCTGCCTTCAATCTTTCCCAGCATCAGGGTGTTTTCAAATGAGTCAGTTCTTTGTATCAGGTGGCCAAAGTATTGGAGTTGCAGCTTCAACATCAGTCCTTCCAATGAACGCCCAGGACTGATTTCCTTTAAGATGGACTGATTTCCTTTAGGATGGACTGATTTCCTTTAGGGTGGACTGATTTCCTTTAGGGTGGACTGATTTCCTTTAGGATGGACTGGTTGGATCTCCTTGCAGTCCAAGGGACTCTCAAGATTCTTCTGCAACACCACAATTCAAAAGCATCAATTCTTTGGCACTCAGTTTTCTTTATAGTCCAACTCTCACATCCATACATGACTACTGGAACAAAACAGGAAAGGAACAAAAAAGACCTACAAAGCAAATCCAAACCAATTAAGAAAATGGCAATAGGAACATATATACTGGTAATTACCTTAAACATTAAATGGGTTTAGTGCTCTAACCAAAAGAAATAGAAGTGAATGGATACAAAAACAAGATCCATATACATGATATCTACAAGAGACCCACTTCACATCTAGGGACACATACAGACTGAAAGTGAGGGGATGGAAAAAGGTACTCTGTGCAAATGTAAGTTAAACGATAGCTGGAATAGCAATATTTTTCTCAGACAAAAGAGACTTCAAAATAGACAAAATAAAAGAGCCAAAGAAGGGCACTCCATAATGATCAAGGGATCATTCCAAGAAGAAGCTATAACAACTGTAAATAAATACTTACCCAATACAGAGCACCCCTATATATAAGGCAAATACTAACAGTCATTAAAGGAGAAATCAACAGTAATGTAATTAATAGTGGGGGACTTAAAAATACTCCATTTATATCAATGGACAGATTATCTAGAAAGAAGAATAATACAGAAACATAGGCCTTAAACAACACATTAGACCAGACCACCTTTATTGACATTTACAGAGTATCCTTTCAAAACCAGCAGAATACACACTTTTCTCAAGAGGCCACGGAACATTCTCCAGGATTAATGACAGGCTGGGCCACAAAGTAAGCTTCAGTAAATTTAAGAAAATTAAAATCATATCAAGCATCTTTTCTGAGATTAGGAATCAACTATAAGAAAAAAAACTAAAAAACACAAATACATCGAAGCTAAAGAATATGCTATTAAACAATCAATGGATCACTGAAAAAGTCAAAAAAGATATAAAAATTACCTAGAGTCAAATGAAAATGAAAGCACAATGATCCAAAACCTAGGGACATGATAAACGCAGTTCTGAGAAATTTATAGAAATACAATCTTACCTTAGGAAACAAGAAAAATCACAAATAAACAACCTGATTTTATGTCTAAAGCCAACAGAGAAAAAAGAATAAACAAAATCCAAAGTTAGTAGAAGGAAAGAAAGAAAGATCAGAGCAGAAATATAAACAAACAAAATCAATAAAATCAATGAAACAAAAAGCTGATTCTTTGAAAAGATAAGCAAAACTGATAAACCTTTAGCCAGACTTTTCAAGAAAAAAGAGAGAGCTCAAACAAACAAAATTAGAAATTAAAAAGGAGAAGTAACAACAGACACCAGAGAAATACAAAAGATCATAAAAGACTACTACAAACAACTATATGGCAATAAAGTGGACAACCTGGAAGAAATGGACAAATTCTTAGAAAGGCAGTCTCCTAAGACTGAACCAGAAAGAAATAAAAACTTCCAATAAACAAAAGTTCAGGACCAGATGGCATCACAGATTAATTCTATCACTTAGAGAAGAGTTGACACTTATTCTTCCAAAACTATTCCCCAAAAAATGCAGAGAAATGAATACTCCCAAACTCATTCTATAAGGCCATCACCATACTGAAACAAAAATCAGACAAAGATACTACCAAAAAAAAAAACTTTATAGGTCACTATCACTGATGAACATAGACACAAAAATCCTCAACAAAAAATACTAGCAATCTGAATCCAACAATATATTAAAAGGATCACACACCATGATCAACTGGGATTTATACCGGGGATGCAAGGATTTTTCAATATCTGCAAATCAATCAGTATGGTACACCACATCAACAGATAGAAGAATAAAAGCCATACAATCATCTCAACAAATGCAGAAAAAGCTTTAAACAAATTTCAACATCTATTTATGATAAAAACTCTCCAGAAAGTTGGTAAAGAGGGAACATACCTCAACATAATAAAGGCCATACATGACAAGCCTGTAGTTAATATCATACTCAGTGGTGAAAAGCTGAAAGCATTACCTCTTAGATTTGGAACATGACAAGTATATCTGTATTCTCACCACTTTTATTCTACATAGTTTTGGAAGTCCTAGCCATGACAAATCAGAGAAGAAAAAGAAATAAAAGGAATATAAATTGGAAAAAAGGTAAAACTGTCACTGTTTTAGATGACATACTATACAGAGAAAATCCTAAAGATGCCACCAGAAAACTATAAGAGCTTATCAATGAATGTGGCAATGGCACCCCACTCCAGTACTCTTTTGCCCGGAATATCCCATGGACAGAGGAGCCTGGTAGGCTTCAGTCCGTGGGGTCGCTAAGAGTCAGACACGACTGAGAGACTTCACTTTCACTTTTCACTTTCATGCAATGGAGAAGGAAATGGCGACCCACTCCAGTGTTCTTGCCTGGAGAATCCCAAGGACAGGGGAGCCTGGTGGGCTGCCGTCTATGGGGTCATGCAGAGTTGGACACAACTGAAACAACTCAGCAGCAGCAAGACATAAAATACACAAAAATCTTGCATTTCTATACACTAACAATGAAAGATCAGAAGGAGAAACTAAAGAAACAATCCCATTTATCATCACACCAAAAAGAAAAAATTACCAAGGATTAAGCCTACCCAAGGAGAGAAAAGACCTGTACTCTGAAACTATAAGACACTGATGAAAGAAATCAAAGATGACACAAACAGATGGGAAGATATACCATGTTCTTGAATTGGAATAATCAATATTGTCAAAATGATTATCCTACCCAAGGCAATCTACAGATTTAATGTAATCCTTATCAAATTACCAATGGCATTTTCCACAGAACTAGAACAAAAAAAAAGTTAAAACTTGTATGGAGACACAAAAGACCCAGAATAGCCAAAGCAATGTTGAGAAAGAAAAACAGAGCTGGAGAAATCAGGCTTCCTGCCGTCAGACTGTACTACAAAGATACAGTCATCAAAATAGTATGGTACTGGCACAAAAACAGAAATACAGATTAACGGACCAAGATGTAAACCCCAGAAATAAACCCACACAACTATGGTCAATTAATCTATGACAAAGGAGGCAAGACTATACAATGGAGGAAAGACAGTCTCTTCAACAAATGGTGCTGCAAAAACTGCACAGCTGCAAGTAAAAAAGTGAAATTAGAACATTCTGTAACACCATACACAAAAACTGATTGAAGACCTAAATATATGACCTGATACTATAAAACAAGTTAAGAGGAAAACACAAGGAGAACACACTTTTACATAAATCACAGCAACATCTTTTCTGAGCTGTCTCCTAGAGTAATGGAAATTAAAAAATAAACAAATGTGACTTAAACTCAAAATCTTTTGCACAACAAAGGAAACCATAAACAAAACAAAAAGACAACTCACAGAATGGGAGAAAATATTTGCAAATGATGCGATGGACAAGGATTAGTCTCCAAAATTTACAAACAGCTCACGCAGCTCAATTAAAAAAAAGAAAAAAACCCAATCAAAAGAAGACATATAGATGGCCAAGAGGCACAAGAAAAGATGATCAACACTGCTAATTATTAGAGAAATGCAAATCAAAAACTACAATGAGGTAGCATCTCACATCAGTTAGAATGGCCATCATCAAAAAATCTACAAACAATAAATGCTGGAGAAGGTGTAGAGAAAAGGGAACCCTCCTATACTACTGGTGGGAATATGAATTGATACAGACACTATGAAGAACAGTATGGAGGTTCCTTAAAAAACTAAAAATAGACAAACCGATAGAGCAGCACTGAAACATATACACTGCCATGTGTAAGACAGATGGCTAGTGGGAAGTCGCTGTGTAACACAGGGAGCACAACCTGGTGCTCTGTAATGACCTAGAGGCACAGATCTGGGGTGAGGGTGGGAGGGAAGCTCAAGAGGAAGGGTACGTATGTATACTTACGGTTGATTCACCTTGATGTATGACAGAAACCAACGCGACATAGTAAAGCAATTATTCTCCAATTTAAAACAAAATTAAAAAACAAAAACAAAGAGAAACTAAAAACACAGATACCATATGATCCAGCAATCCCAATCCTGGGGCATATATCGAGAGAAAATCATAATTCAAGAAGATATATGCACCCAAATGTTCACTGCAGCACTATTTTCAGTAGCAGACATGGAAGCAACCTAAATGTCCACTGACAAGTGAGTGGATAAAGATGTGGTACATACATACAATGGAATATCAGCCATTAAAAAGAACGAAATAATGCCATCTGCAGCAACGTAGATGGACCTGGACATTTTCATACTAAGTGAACAAAGTCAGACAGAGAATGACAAGTATCATGTGATATTGCTTATATGTGAATTATAAAAAAAAAAGATACAAATGAGCTTATTTACAAAACAGACTCACAGACTTAGAGAATGAACTTATGGTTATGGAGGGGCAGGGGGAGAAAGATAGACTGGGAGTTTCGGATTAACATGTACACAATACTATATTCAAAACAGATAACCAATTGTATGTATCTGTACAAGGACCTACTGTATAGCACAGGGAATGCTCAATAGTCTGTAATAATCTAAATAGGAATTTTAAAAAGAATAGCTACATGTATATGTATAACTGAATCACCTTGCTATATACCTGAAACTGATACAACATTTTTAATCAACTATGTTCCAATATGAAATCAAATTTTTTTTAAAAAAGAAGAGATATCTGAAGACACAAGCAGATTTATAGATATGGTAGCAGAAAGTTTAAGAATATCTATTTAATACCATCTCTGCCTCAAAAGGACAACATCCAAGTGTGAGAAAGGCAGAGAAGAAAGATGTGACAAAACAAATTGGGCACTGAATTTTGAGTAAAATAAATAAAACTTGGAATAGTCCCTATTGAATGGGAGACAGAGGTAACTAAAGAAATGTAGTAAGAATGTCAGATAGTATTGAAAGTCCAGTTGAGGCTGGTGAACATTAATTTATAGTTGTGCTATAAACTGCTTAGCTTTAAGACTTTTTTCCATCGGTGCTTAGTCCAAGCGTAAAGAGTTGGTGGATGGCTGAGTTCATGTAAAGCTGAACACACAACAATGCAAAAGAAGGACAATGGTACAAAGGAATATAAAGTATATGCCACAAGTAGACCAAGGAACGTGAGTTAAATGGAGAGGAAAAAGTGGAAACAGAAGATAACTGACAGATTGGGAGAAAATGGATTATTATGTCAGAGAACCTAATAAATAGAAGAATAGTTGAAATGGGGATATTTCAGTGAGCAAGAAAGGTGAAAGTACAGAAAATATACTTGGTGTTCATTTTCACTAGAATCTAAAGGGATGAAACACATATATTCTATATGCTGTTATAATCCTAGTACATATCAAAGAAATAGGTACAAATCAGTAATTCAGTATGTGTTGAAAGAATGAACTTTACTATGGAAAATATTAAGCATGAACAACTATATAACAAGGTTATTTTTCTATAATATCAGTTAGAACACTGATACCAACTTAAATGTCCATTTAAGGGGAAGAGTTAAACTGGTATATCCAAGCTCTAAAATACCATATATTGACTTTTAAAATAGAATAAAGCAAATTAAAAGATGACTGGGAGAATCATAGGCCCCTTCTGATAGGCTCTTATGCCAAATCACATTCAAGAAGACTCTACGTTAGTATTTCACTAAAAAGTCTGACTGTATGAAACTGCTAGGTTTCTACCAAACACATGCATGCACACACTAATAGAATTTCCATGATTTTCAAGTAAAATGCTTTATCAGTGCGTCACCGTATTTGTTCTGATTTGACTGTGTTTTTCATTGATTGCTATTTTAATATATTAGTAAAATTATCACTGTATTTTCCTTTTGTTAGATATTTTGCTTCTATATGACTTTTGCGCCATTTCAAATTTTACTGTTATTTTATTTTGATTACAATTATTATCACCCCCACTGCCTATGAATCAGGACTATCAAAAATGCTTCAAGGGAAAAAAGCTCTAGACTTTTTCTGCTTTTCTCACACCAACAAGAAAGAGTGATAAAACTGAACAAGATCTAAGATATTCATTAGGCAATAACAGAGACATTGTTTCTCTTTTGAGATTTCTTCCTTCTTTTTCTGTGAGACTGTGGTAACCTCCCATTAGAAAGCAACCTAAACCAGATAAGACCAAGAGGAATGGGGGACACTATACCCCCCAGTTCAGGTAAAAGGAATCCTCTTAATTCCATGCCATTAGTTCAGCTTACCAAGGGCTGAATCACAATTAAAGCAGAAGCCTCAGCAAATAATAAAGTTTTATCAATACTTTGGGCCTCCCTGGTGGCTCAGACAATAAAGAATCTGTCTACAGTGCAGGAGACTTGGGTTTGATCCCTGGGTTGGGAAGACCTCCTAGAAGAAAAGAATGACTACACACTATAGTATTCCTGCCTGGGAAATCCCATGGACAGAGGAGCCTGGTGGGCTACATATAGTCCATAGAATTGCAAGGAGTCAGACATGACTGAGCAACTAACCCTTTCACTTTCACGTTGATACTTTGGTACTGGCTTCTCTGTTTGTATTTTCACCAAGATTTCTAGAGATAAAAGAGAGGCAGTAGGGAGCACCTCAGATTCAAAATTAAAGGATCCTGAGTCCTATCAACCCTCACTTGTTTAACAAATGCTTATTTGATGCATCCTATATGCCAGAAATTATGACAAGTACTGGCAATATAATGGTAAACCTCACAGACATGGCCTCTGTCCTCATGGAGCTATACAGTCTAGTGGGAGAGACAGAATTTAACAAATGGATTAAAAAAACAGATAAAATATAGCCAACAGATCTCTCACTACAGACTGTGGTAAGTGCAATAACAAAAGACAGAGGGAGTTATAACCATCTTTTCCCCTATTCCTAACACCAACTTGTAACAGGATTAGGTTTCTTATACTACAAAAAAAAAAGTTCTACAGGAAAACAGAAAAAACCCATGAATTCAAATTATGTAAACTTACAGCTTCTCTGCCAATGAGTGGGTAAAAAGGGGTACCAAAAAGTTTCCTTCCATTGATAAATGCTTTCATGATGAAATTGGTCACTATTGAAGAAAGAAGAAAAACAATGAAGATCCAGACCTTTATGTGTAAGAGTTTTAAAAGAAGGGTATTTCTATATTTAAAACTTACTTTTTCTAGAAACTCCAGCACCAAGGTTGTGATTCAAATCAAAAGGGTCTAGAAAAGAAATATTTTATTCTCTAATTAAGAAGCTCATTTTAACATAAATATACTTAGTAACCATAACTAGAGTCTAACACTAAGTAACACAGAGCAAAGTCAGAAATTATTTATAATTACAGATTAAAGGATGGAAACTGATAAAAAAAAATACAAGAGGAAATATCTTCCAAATTCTAATGTGTTTCAGTTTCCCTCTCAATTTCATTAGCTGAATAAAATTATAGCTTTTCAAAGGAAATTTGCTGTGTGACTCAGAGAACTCAAATTCAGATTCTATAACAACCTAGCAGGGAGGGAAGAGTGAGAGGTGGGAGGAAGGTTCAAGAGGGAGTAGACATATGTATACTTATGGCTAATTCATGTTGATGTATGGCAGAAACCAAAGCAATAGTATAAAGCAATTATTGTTCAATTAAAAATAAATTTTTAAAATTCTGCCTTTTGTCTTGTTTTGCTTTGTTTCGTTACTAAATTAATATCAGCTGAATGATTACCTTCAATGGCAATACATTTGGATGTCCACTGCTTCTCAAAAGTTGTCAACAGTTTTTTCTGCCGAATACTAATTACATATTCTTTGAAATCAAATTCTTCAGTATAGAAGCGAAGCAGTCCCAACCAAAGCTCTCCTAATGTTTCTGTGTTCTTTCCAAGTGAAGGTAAACGTTTTTTCTAAGGTGAGAAGAGAAAAAGGAGAGTGACATATCTATACTTATCCAAAATATAGATCCCAAATTCAAGTAAAATTATTAAATTATGCAAATCCTAATATGTATCAGTGAACATTCCACAACATAAAAACTAAGAAGAAATTACCAGTTCTTCTGTTTTATCAAAGAAAAAAGCATTCCATCCATCAACCATTCTCTGTGGAATCTGTTTTCCATCAAAGATCTGCATTAAGAAAATCAATTTTATTATTAGATTTCAAGTCATCCAATTCAAAGCCTAAATACCTTCACATCATTTTAGAATTTACATATAATAGACATATTGAAATATTTATTCCAAAAGGAACATGTCAAGATGATATAATTTGATGTCGTTATTAATGAAAATGAATAAAATGTATCTGAAAGACCAAAGCTGGGAAAGGGTATCTTGAGAACACCAGACTCTCCAAATGATACATTTGATGTTATCTATTTGGTTTATCAAAACATATCCAGCCCAAGTTTAATTAAGTAAAACTAAAGAAAAAAATAAATGAAAATGGCATTTTCATCAAAGGATCACAGATGCAGAAATCCATAAGTGATAATACTCACTGACTGTAAACCTTAAGGAAATCAAAGAAGCTGTTGCAGGAAACAGCTCTAGTACCTTTAATCAGTTATGTATATCAGATGAGGCTGGAAAGGGCCTGGACACTGATTCTCTTTTAAATAGAATATTAGATAGCTTTTCTTGACATTTTGATAAATACTGTGAAATCTTCATGATTAATTACGAATAGTAATTCCCTGTCCTAAGGAAAGGGAGGAAGATAATGCTATTCTACTAGAAGAATTTCATAAGATGATTGTACAGGTACAACTGACCTCTATAAGCAATTTTGAGACTTATTTCTTATAGGAGCTTTAATAAAGAGATGCAATGAAGTAAAAAGCTGGGATAAGTGTAGAGCCAGCAGACCTCACTTCTAGTCTTAGTCCTGCCAAGTAATAATTCTGGACAAGACAATTATCCTTCCAAATCCTCAGTTTTCCCGATGGAAAATAAAAGATTAGATTAATTAGGTCAGTTGTTTTCAGATTTTATTTTTCTTCCAAACTGTTAGCTGCTACTGCTACTGCTAAGTCACTTCAGTCATGTCCGACTCTGTGTGACCCCCTAGATGGCAGCCCACCAGGCTCCCCCATCCCTGGGCAAGAACACTGGAGTGGGTTGCCATTTCCTTCTCCAATGCATGAAAGTGAAAAGGGAAAGTGAAGTCACTAAGTCGTGTCCGACCCTCAGGGACCCCATGGACTGCAGCCTTCCAGGATCCTCCATCCATGGGATTTTTCAGGCCTTTAGGGGTGCCTTTAGAACCCCTTCCTAAAATGGATTCTTCTTGGAAGTTCAACAGTAAAACAGAGGTACTCTGATAAAAGCCTGAGTGGAGAAAATTACAGCCTATCTTTTCCTTCCTCCACTCCTCTCACACACTTTAAAGAGCTTGTAGAGCTTGTCAGGACTTCCCTGGTGGCTCAGATGGTAAAGAATCCGCCTGCAATGCGGAAGACCTGGGTTAGATCCCTGGGTTGGGAAGATTCCCTGGAGGAGGGCATGGCAACCCACTCCAGTATTCTTGCCTGGAGAATCCCCATGGACAGAGGAGCCTGGTGAGCTATTGTTCATGGGGTCACAAAGAGTCGGGCATTACTGAGCAGTCTGACTAAGCACAGAACTTATCAAAATATACTTTAAAACCATTAGATAAGGTGTTCCCCATGGCTCCTTCCATTTTAAATGAGACAGTTAATTATAAAATTAACTGCATGTCTGTCCCTCTAGTTTCACTCTTAGGTATAAGTTCCTTATGGGCAAGGACTATAACTGACATCTAGAGCCAAAATTCCTACTACATCAAGGCCTGCCATATAGAGAATACTTAATACATATCTGTTGAATGAACATATTTACTCTGTAAGCATGTTTACATAAAGATCAGGTTTCCAGGGACCTAAACTAATACCTGGCCTTTTAGTATTTACATTTAATTTAAACAAACACAGTTACCACGAATCATCTAGCATAAATTCCAACATTCCATAAATCAAAAAACAGAAAGTCCAGCAATTACAGGTATTAATATCTAAAATAAGAGACATGGGATCCTACACTCAAGGAAGGAAAAAAAAGGTTTTAAAGAGGCCAAAGTATAACATTTTGCCTTCATAGATTAAGGTGCTATTATACAAGCTGCCTCTTTAGACCTTGATTATTTCAACAGATTCCTACTTTTGAGAAATAACCAACATCCAAACCCAATCATGTTGGCTAATAACACAGCAAACTGAACCTGAGGGCTCTGGAGAGCCTTTAATCAGTGATTTGCCACCTGTTTTAATGAACTATCATGTTTCATAGTGCCTAACTTTTCACTGTTTCAGCCCTTAGAAGTACTAATATTGTCCTCTCTTTCTCTTAAACACACACACACAAAACGTATCTACGTTCTCTTTCTTGTCTTAAAAATTTATCATTTATTTGGCTACATAGGGTTTTAGTTGCGGCATGTGGGATCTTTAGTTTTGGCATGCAAACACCTAGTTACAGCATAGGATCTAGTTCCCCTCCCAGGGATAAAACCTGGGCCCCCTGCATTGGGAGTGTGGAGTCTTTTCCACTAGATCACAAAAGAAGGCCCCACCTTCTTTGTTTCTTTTTCTTTCTCTCAATGCCAATCATCCTCTACTCAAGCACTCGTCTTCCCTCTAAAACCTCAGCAAATAAGTCTTTCTTATTTTGTATTATGATATTTTAATATCTACTTGAATAGTTAAACTGTAATTTTTTAGTTGTGGTAAAATATACATAAAGCTTATCATCTTCAAGCATTTGTAAGAGTACAGTTCAGTGGCATTAAGTACACTCACATCACTGTGCAACCATCACCATTATCCATCCACAGAATTTTTCTCATCTTACACAAATGAAACTCTGAACCTATTAAACAATAGTTTCCCATGCCTCTCTCCAGCCCTGGCAATCATCATTCTACTTTCTGTCTCCATGTATCTGACTACCCTAGGTACCTCCTATAAATGGAATCATATAGTTATTTGTCCTTTTGTGACTGGTTCATTTCACTTAGCATAACGTCCTCAAGGTTCATCCATTCAATTTCAATTTTTAAGCTGTTAGAAGCTAAGAAAACATAGTTCATAATATAAATTTTGACTAACACTCCCTAATCTTTTCTTTGTATTAATTTTTATGTAAAAATTTACTTTTACTTACAATGATTGCTAGAATACAGCAAAATCATCTTGCTTAGGAAAGCTCCTTTGACCTATTCTGTGCTGTTGATCATGAATAACACTCAGCAGAGCCTTACTTATTATACCCAGTCACTTAAAGTCTAAGTTCAGTTACAAATGGAGTCAAAGATCATCAGCTTCATTAAACATATCCTTACCCTTAAAAGTTGATCGATGCCAATGATCAATACTTAAATGATGCCAGAGCAATGGACAATGGGGTCCCATATGACAAGCAAAAAAGGCCAGAAGCAAAAATCCATTTATCATCAGTTCATATGTATCACAAAGCCCCCCACAATCAGAGCTCATTATGATGGAAAACATTCCATGGACTGTCTCTCATTTCATCAATCACTGTCTGTTAAGCAGATAATGGAACAGTTCTTGAAGTTGGCTACAGCAATCCTACCTACAATTTTCCAATAATAATATTAATAAAGCTGCTAATGATAATAATAAAAGTAATAATAAAAACAACCACCATTTATAAACTCCTACTTTAGCATCTACTGCATTCAAAAGCATTTGATGTCTCTGTTCCTTATATCAACACTGAAATACTACTACTATTATTACATTTTTACAAAAGATAAAATTAAGACTAGTGGTAGGCAGCTTATTGAAGGCCACATGTTAAAATTAGGATTCAGATCAATTAACTCTGACTCCAAAATCATGGTCTGCCCATTTTATCATGGTCTTTCCATTATATCATGCTGCCTCAATAGTTCTTCATCCATGGGTAACATAATGAGAGAACAGAGACAAACCACAATGAAAACAAAATCTGTGTTCCATTTGGGTTAATCACAGTATTCTATCAAAGACATAGCAAAGTATAGCAAATGGCTGCTATAATATTATTGGGGCAATTACATATAAGATCTCAAATTTAAAGCCTTAACAAGAATTAGACTAATACAGAGAATAACCTTGGCTCTGGCAGGCTTAACTAATGCATGCAAAATTTTAAATATTCTCTAGTGAACAAACTTGGTAAAAAATAAACAGCACTCAACATAGATTCAAGCAGCTTAAACTTTTCTGTTAGAAAAGGATATTTAAATTTTTTCTCTCCCACTATTTGTTTAAAGAGGGAAGGAAATGCTGTTAAAACCACATGGCATTCATTAGAACTTTAAAAAACTTACTAAGGCCATCTGGCACACAATATGGCTTATTATTTTACAATATACTTCTTTGCTATGATGATCAAAGTCTACATGAAATCAGAATATGTGATTTTCCAAATAATTCTGATGGTTATTGCCTACCTCAAAATAACCACCTTTCTAAGAAATTAGACTTTGATCCACCCCAAGGCTTGCACATTTACTTTGTGCCAAGAAAGAGGAGGAACAGATGGATGATTAAGAATTCTTTTGGTTCTATTTTAGAGAGTATAAATGGGCTATAACAAGCCTCTATGAGTCACCAAATCTGAGTAAATATGAGTGTAATATGTTTCTTTTGATGTATATTCTTATGCTTAATACAACTGACATGACCTTACAGAGATAAGAAAGAATTTCCTTGAATTTTTTTCTCAATCAAAATTCACAAAGTTGACCAAAGTATATACAGAATAAATCAAACTTCAGGCTTCGCGTCTCAAGAATCTGCCTGCAATGCAGGAAGGAAGACCCAGGTTGGATCCCTGAGATGGGAGGATCCCCTGGAGAAGGAAATGGCAACTCACTCCAGTATTTTTGCCTGGAGAATTCCATGGACAGACCATGGAGTTGCAAAGAGTTGGACATGACTGAGTGACTAACACTTTTAACTTTCAACAAAATCAAGCTTCATTGCCAAGCACAAGGAGGGAGAATACTCTGGAAAGAAGAAACTATGTATTTTTATCTGAGAGAGTGTATAAGTTTTGAATGGTTACAAATTTCATAATCATTGGCAGCATTCTAAGACTATAAAATACAAAAACGTTACAAAAGGTATTCAATAGTTCTATTCCTCTAATATTCTTTCAGTAGTCTATATTCTCCCATAATAAACTTTCCCAAAGGTTCATTATTTGATTATACCATTAATGGAAGAAGAAAACTTAGGCCATTCATGATAGAAAAATCCCTCATGATCTCATGAACTGAGCAAGATCTACTATATTTAGGTCTATTGTTGTCACAAAAAATGACTTTATAATTTTCTTAAACACTTACCTCTTGTAGAACTGGGATAACAGGTGGTTTTCTCTGCTGCAGAAAGTACAGCACCATAAGGATATAAGCATATGAAGATAAACTTCCCCTAGAAGCATCCCCAATGTCACATCGCTAAAAAAACATAATGATTGAAAATAAAACTTCAGAATCTTATTCCATGCACACATATTGGCTACCTTAAAACACCATTTTTCAACTCATCAAACTGTCAAATACCCAAAAGTTCAAAAATAAACTGTTACAGAGGGTACGCGTAAAAGGCACTCTTACACATTACAGATAAGATTATATATTAGTGTAAATTTTATGAAGAATAATTTGACAATATCAAAATTACAAAAGCACATCTCCTTTAATATATCAATTCTAAGAATTTATCCTGTAAATATGCCAAAAACACATGAAATGACTAAGATTTTATTGTAGCACTATTTTAATAGCAAAATATGAGAAAGAACTTAAAAGCTCATCAGTAAAATACAGGTTTAAAAAACTGATGACTACCCACACAACAGAATAGTATGTAACCATTAAAACAACAACAGCAACAAGGAAACCCTTAGTATACTAATAGGAAATAATTTCCAATATCTATTGCTCAGTTGAAAAAGCAAAATACAAAACAATGTTTTCAGTATATTATATCCATAATAAAAAAAAGAGGTAGCAAATATATATATTTGCTTGTACTAGAATAATATATTTATGGAAGGAATGTTTAACACTGTTTGCCTCTAACAAGAGGCAATGGTTGGTTAGGAGACAGATGGGGAAGGGAGATTTTCTGACATAAAGGGAGGGAGAGGAATGATTTCTCTGACATGAACCACATAATTTCATTACCAAAACTCCACTAGAGTGAGGATCTGTCATGTTGGAGTTATTTGGTAGGATGAATATAAAAGACTAGCTGTACTGAATATGATCTGTAGTATGTTGCTGGACGTCCTCCTTTTCTAAAATGACTTACTATCCATAAAGACATGTATAGGAATATTTAAACAAGTATGTCTCCCTTTTGGAAGAATGGGCTTTATAAAATGAAAACATAACTGAGTCACTCCCCTACTAAAACCACTCCACCAACACATTCACAAAATTACCTATTTATTGAGCAGCTACCCATAAAGTAGACACTACACTGAAATAAAGATACAGAGGCCTCAATCCTCATGGAGTTTATACATGGAGTAGAACAACCAAGAAAGCATTATTGAGTATTTTAAGTGTGATAATAGAGGAAACATTAGGTTTTATTGGTATTGCTTTGTTTTCTTGGAAAACAAAGAAAAATTTACCACTAAATCGAAACGAGTTTGAGCCAGCTCTGGGAGTTAATGATGGACAGGGAAGCCTGGCGTGCTGCAGTCAATGGGGTTGCAAAGAGTTGGACACGACTAAGCAACTGAACTAAACTAAAATCCAAATACCAGATCTCCTAATCCAGAGCTTTTTAACTTTGCATGCCAACTCTCACGCTTGGGGCTGAAAATCATGCACTGAGAAATTATACTATGAGAAATTTATTCCAGAATATTACCCTTGAGAATACAGCAAACACAGAAAAAAACTAAGAATCACCCTAGTCTAACAGGTATACTTTTAAACCAATTAATATTGACAGTCTCTTCTTAAAAGCTCAGGTAAACAAAACTGAGAAAACATTTTCCACAAGTCTGACATCAGTATGTTTTACCTTAATATCATAAGTATTATAACAAAGTAGATCACAAATACCTTAGCAAATACTTTCATTGTATATCCCAAGTACTGTACTCTAGGATCAATAGCTGCATATGTAGCTAGCATTCTTGTGTTATGCTGAGCCTGAAAAATAAATTACATATTTAAAAGCACTTCAAATTTACTAAAATTAAACTTACAGATCAGATAAAAGGGTAAAATGAACATCCAAACAGATGTTAAACTTAAAATACCTGTATGTGAGTCAAGCAAAAACTAATCTTCAATCTGAAGGAAATGTTAAAATGATCAATAAAATTTTTTCCCTTATACTGCTCACATTCATAAGTTTCAAACATAGAGGTATAGTCAGTGATCTGTAAACTTTTAAAATGACAACTGTAAACATATCTGGGTCTTTACAGACAGTGAAACTTACCAATGTATTATATAAACTGATATCACCTTCTAAACCACTTCGCCTGTGTTCAAATTTTACTATAGGCACTTTGGCAGTAGTTATAGGCAAAATGTTTCTTAAACCTGATTAAAAAAAAAACAAAACTTTACTAGGTTAAACAATTTTCATAAAACTAAAAAACATTTTTTTTGTTTTAAAGTTCATACCTGGATGTCTCTTAAGAATTTTCGCCAAATTTTCAATTATTTCCTTACAATTTAATTTCTAAAAAACAAAAATAAATAATTAAGTTAATAAATAAATAAGTCTGTCTGACTTAACTTGGCCTTGTACAAATTCTGTTTTAATCTAGACATTTAATACTAGCATATAAAATCTCCAGCCAGAAGGTCTACATAACCTCGCTGGTCAAAGAACATGGGTCCATAGACCTGCAGTGTCACCGACAAATGGAAACTTGATAGAAATGCAGAATCTAAACCCCCACTGCCGTCTACTAAATCATAATCTGCATAGTAACAACAACCCCAGGTAATCCAAATCCACATTAAAGTTTGAGAATCACAAAAACAGGGGAATAATGTTTTAAAATACACCGATAAACAACCAGAGATGGGTTTGGTGAAGGCAAAACAGTATAGTGATTAAGAACATAGGCTCTAAATTTAGACAGACTTGGATTCAAATCTTGAACCTAAGTACTGACTAGCTGTACGACTTTGACCAGATCCTTAACCTCTCTTGAGTGTCATACTACTATTTTATAAAATCAAGATAATCATAAACTCATAGTCTATAAAGTATCTGGAAGATTACATGAGACACCTGTGTAAATCATTCAGCAGCATACTTACACAGTTGCACTTTAAGTCTATCATTTATTATTATATGTTGATGAGGAGAAGAAAAATAATCCTACCATTACCAACACCTACTTCTTCTTCCAAAAAAACCTCCTACCTCTGCCAATTTAAATGTGTTATTTAAAAACTAGATAGCAAAGCTGATATGGTAACAATAATCACAATATAGGAACAGGAAGATAATGGCATAAATTAACTGGGTTAAGCTCAATGCCTATACCTACTACTAAAATCACTTTTTCATGACCCCAAAATGTTCCTTTTTAGCTACAAGAGAAGGGCAGCCACTGCAGCTTAACTTGAGGATTTCAAGGGAATCCTTAGAATTAATCCATAATAAAAGATACTGTTTTTATTATACAAAAATACAGTTTATGCTAAATTAAAAAGTTTCAATTATGGCTCATCTGAAAAAATTTTAGTATTTTTCATTGTTTCAACTTTCCAGTGTGAATGGCACAGACACTATACAATATACAAACCCTTAGTGATTAGAGGTCTAATTATTAAATTTTACATAGAAGAGATCTAAGACTCTAAACTCCTCCCTGGGTAAAAACCATTTCCTATTCCCTCAATTCCTCCCCTTCAGAATAGAAGAGGGAATTCTACCCTTCAAAATGCCATCTTCCCAAGTAGATGGCACTGAGTAGAAGTTAGTTAAGGAGAACTAAAAAATTTACAACTTTTCAGTTTCTTTATAGAACAAAAAGATATTAACACCAGAAGCAATTTCTTGGGCCAAGAAATAAGCACCTACCAGGCATCACTCCCATCTTTTCTTTGGTTCTAACAATGAAAAGAAATTTTTTTAAAAAAAGCTATTATTTCACAGATACACTATTCTGCTGAATTCTTTTATAATACAACAGAGGGTATACTGACACCACTAAAGATGCCAGAAGCTTGGCCTCACCCCAATCTTGCAAGCAGTCCCTGAATTGGAAACATAAATCCCAAAAGCTATGCTGGTAAAGAAACAAGCAACTACAGGGATACTCTCCTTTTCTAGTTGTTGCTAGGAAGGCCTGGGACACTTCTTTCCTGTCCATTCAGTCTCTTTCTTTATGAAGCTTGGACAATCTTATTCCCACTGTTGAGGTCTGGCACACAAAGAAGGAAAACAAGTACCCACTCCCACTGCTGAGACTGCTCTGGGGGGAAGGTTTGCTCCTGGCATCTCATGGTGCAACTCAGAAAGCTTTCAATCTCAGAAAGTAGTGGTTAGGTTCTACAGTACTATTAGTACTATATTTCAACTACATTATGGGTTAAATAAATTATAGAGAAGCAGTGGGATACAACAGAAAGAGCATGAACTCTGGAGACAGACAGACCTGGGTACGAATCCCGGCTCCAACATTTACTAGCTGTGTGAACTTGAGCAAGTCAGTTTATCTCTCAAAGCCTCAGTTTCCTCATCTGTAAAATGGGGGAAATTATCTACCTCGAAGGTGGTTGTAAGAGTGAAATGAGAAATGTATGTAAAAGTGTATACTGGGGACTCAAATGTTAGTTCCCCTTCCCACCCCAAAATGAGTTTCTAAAAGCTATCTTAGAATGCATCATTTATAACAATTCTTCTACAGAAAAACATGTGCTTTGAGTGCCCCCAAATCATAATTAACTTGCAGAACACAATCCATTTATAAATTAAATGTCCACCTTTATCTTCTATCTTTAGTGATACAGAGATATCACCCAACAGAAGAGATTTGAAAAGATGGTATAAGTGAGATCAATGTTCCCTACCCAAACTAAAGCAACAGTTTCTCACTGGCTCTAAAGAAAAAAATTCCTACTCTATGGCATATTTTTTTCAAAAATTCATTGAAAAGCACTTGTAACTATTGATGACATGGGTTTTGCATCATAAAATCACTGAAACAGTATATTTACTCAAATACTTGAATGACTTTTAAAATAATGCTAATGTTTTTACATTTCAAACACTGCTACTGCTAATATATTTATACAAAGAATGATTTCATACATTTTTATCAATTCTACATACAAAATTAAAAACAGATTCATCATTGGAAGAAAATAAACTTCCACATCCCTATTCAAACACTAAATAACTCTTACCTCTGCATTTTCGTGCCCTTCAAGTGTCATACAAATATCCAGATCACTATCACGAAATCCAAATCCATTCTTAGAAGAGCCAAATAAGCACAATCTTGCCTTTTCTAAGTAAAGAAAAACAAAAGTCAAAAGTTGTATAATTACCAGGAAAGACAAATCTTCTATTAACTACTAATGGCCTATCATAGGATGATCTTATACAATTCCACAGCTTAAATTACCTACCACTGAAAAACTCCAAAACACTCACCTAAAGCCCAAATGTTCTAACCAAAATCCTACACCTATATATCAAACTGTTTTTTCCATTTTTCTACAGACATCATAAATTCAACAAGTCCAAACTAAACTAGCAACTTCACCTCAAATCTACTATTATCCCTATAATCCCTGTTTCTCAGCAAAGAGGATCATCATCTACTCAGATGTCTATGCCAGAAATAAACAAGTGGTTCTTAACAACTCTCAACTTCCACATCCATACTCTTACTAAGTCCTTTAGCTTCTTCCAACTTAACTATCTCATAAATTCATCTACTTTTATTCATTTTCAACATCAATACCAATAGTTAAAATCAACATTTAGAGATTTATTTTTGGAAATAAACTGTTTGTTTTTTTTTTAGGGCACAATTCAAATAATTTTAAAAACATCACCTCAGTATAAAGAATTAATCCTTCTCTAAAAGTGAGGGATTAATCCATGTGATATAAATTATAATAGGGTTATTCCTTCATGCTTTGTTGTTTAGTCGCCCAGCTGTGTCCAATTCTTTGCAACCCCATGGACTGCAGCACACCAGGTCTCCCTGTCCCTCATCACCTCCCAGAGTTTGCCCAAGTTCATGTTCACTGCATCAGTGATGCCATCCAGCCATCTCATCCTCTGACAACCTCTTCTCCTTCTACCCTCAATCTTTCCCAGCACCAGGGACTTTTCCAATGAGTTGACTGTTTGCATCAGATGACCAAAATACCTGAACTTCAATTTCAGCATCAATCCTTCAGTAAATATTTAAGGTTGATCTCCCTTAAGATTGACTGGTTCGATCTCCTTGCTGTCCAAAGGACTTTCACGAGTCTTCTCCAGCACCATAGTTCAAAGGCATCAGTTCTTTGGTGTTCTGTCTTCTTTACAGTCCAGCACTCACAACCGTACCCAACCACTGGGAAGACACAGCCTTTATTATATGGACCTTTGTCGGCAGAGCAGTGTCTCTGCTTTTCAACACACCGTCTAGGTTTGTCATCACTTTCCCGCCAAGAAGCAATCGCCTTCTGATTTCATGGCTGCAGTCAACCATCTGCAGTGATTGTGGAGCCCATGAAGAGGAAATCTGTCACTACTTCCACCTTTTCCCCCTCTATTTGCCATGCAGTAGTGGGGCCAGATGCCACGATCTTAGTTTTTTTTAATATTTAGTTTTAAGCCGGCTCTTTCACTCTCTTCCTTCACCCTCATCAAGAGGCTCTTTAGTTCCTCTTCACTTTCTGCCATTAGAGTGGTATCATCCGCATATCTGAGGTTGTTGATGTTTCTCCCACCTGTCTTGATTCCAACTTGTAACTCATCCAGCCTGGCATTTCTCATGATGTGCTCAGCATACAGGTTAAACAAAAAGGGTGACAGCAGACAGTCCTTCATACTCCTTTCTCGATCTTGAACCAATCAGCTGTTCCATACAGGGTTCCAACTGTTGCTTCTTGACCTGCATACAGGTTTCTCAGGTGACAGGTAAGATGGTCTGGTATTCCTGTCTCTCAAAGAGCTTTCCACAGTTTGTCATGATCCACACAGTCAAAGGCTTTAGTGTAGTCAATGAAACAGAGATAGATGCTTTTCTGAAATTCCCTTGCTTTGTCTATAATCCAGCAAATCTGGGCAATTTGATCTCTAGTTCTCTTCCTTTTCTAAACCCAGCCTAGACATCTGGAAGTTCTTGGTTCACATAATGCTGAAGCCTAGCATGTAAGATTTTAAGAATGAGCATACTAGCGTGGGAGATGAGTGCAACTGTCTGATGGTTAGCACATTCTTTGGTACTACTCTTCTTGGGAACTGGGATGAAGACTGACCTTTTCCAGTCCTGTGGCCACTGCTTGGCCTTCCAGATTTGCTGACATAATAAATGCAAAATGTTGATGGCATCATCCTTTAGGGACTTGACTAGTTTTGCCAGAATTTCATTGCATCCACTAGTTTTATTAATAGCAGTGCTTCTTAACGCCCACCTGTCTTTGCACTCCAGAATGTCTCATTCTGGGTGACTAACCACACCATCATAGTAATTCGGTTCATCTCCTCAGTGTATTCTTTCCATGTCTTCTTGATCTCTTCAGCATCTATTAAAGGTCTCTACCATTTTTATCTTTCACTGTGCCCATCTTTGGGCAGAATGTTCCCTTGACCTTTCCAATTTTCCTAAAGAGATCTTTAGTCTTTCCCCTTTTGTTGTTTTCTTCTATTATTAAGCACTGTTGAAGAAGGTCTTGTCTCTTCCAGCTATTTTTTGGAACTCTGCGTTTAATTGGATGTACCTTTCACTCTCTCCTTTGCTTTTCACTTCTCTTCGTTCTTTGCAAAGCTTCCTCAGATAATCACTTTGGCTTCTTGGTTTTTTCTTTGGCATGGTTTTGTTCACTACCTCCTGTACAATATTATGGGCCTCTGTCCATAATTCTTCAGGTACACTGCTAACTAAATCTAATCCTTTGAATATATTTGTTACCTCTGTGAATTCATACGGGATTTAAATCATACCTGGCTGGCCTAGTGTTATTCCTGGTTTTCTTTAGTTTAAGCCTGAACTTTGCTATGAGAAGCTGATGATCTGAACCACAGTCAGCTCCAGGTCTTTTTTTTTTTTTTTTGCTGACTGTATACAGCTTCTCCATCTTTGGCGACAAAGAATGTAATCTATTTGATTTCAGTATTGACCATTTGGTGATGTCCATGTGTAAAGTCGTCTCTTGTGTTGTTGAAAAAGGGTATTTTCTATGACTAAATACATTTTCTTGGCAGAATTCAGTTAACTTTTGCCCTGCTTCATTTTGTTCTCCAGGGCCAAACTTGCCTGTTACTCCAGGCATATCCTGACTTTCTACTTTTGCATTTCAATCCTTGATGATGAATAGAACATATCTTTTTTAGGTGTTAGTTCTAGGAGGTCTTCTAGGTCTTCATGGAACTGATCAACTTCAGCTTCTCCAGCATCAGTGGTAGGGGCATAGACTTGGATTACTGTGATGCTGAATGGCTTCCTTTAGAAAGAAACCAAGATTATTCTGTCATTTTTGAGGTTGCACTCAAGTACTGTATTTCAGACTCTTTTGTTGATTATGGGCGCTACTCCATTTCTTCTATGACATTCTTGCCCACAGGAGTAGATACAATGGTCATATGAATTAAGTTCACCCACTCCCATTCACTGATTCCTAGGATGTCGACGTTTATTCTTACCATCTCCTTCATGCTCAGTGTCACTCAGTAACAGTTGCTACCTCAAACAAGCTATGGCTTACCAGGATTGGATTATTCTCCCTATTAACTCTTATAGCCTGCATATTTAGATAACAAATTCTATATTTTCAAAACTTAATCCTCCTATCCAGTTCTGAGGCCCTACTTGAAATCAATGACAGCTGAGAGACATACAAGAACCTAAATTCATCAGCAGATAAAAATGTACATGGGTTTAATATAATAGGAACTTAGATTTGGTCAATATACACTAGCAAAATATAATTAAAAACTAGAATCTTATAGCACAAAACAGATCACCTTGTAAAGATATAAGTTCATTCTGATTATATATCAACTCTTTATCCTTTTCTCAAATATATGACCATAGAACTCTTGATTCTTTACCCCATGCCCAAAGCCTGCTCTTGATATTTTTTGTCATTTCAGTTAAATAGCACCATCCAAAGAGTGAATGAAAAACTTTGAAACTGTCCTTGACTCCTTTCTTTTTCTCACATCTAACATGTATCACATCAACAAATCCCGTTGACTCTACATTCAAAATATATCTTCAATTTGTTTCTCATTGACTCTTTTAAATCACTATTATGTCTCATCTGAACTTATGCAACAGCTTTCTCAATGTTCTGTTTGCTTCTATCCTTATGGACCTGTACTCTATTCTTTCAGATCAGGTCTTATGTGTTAAGACCCTCCAGAAGCTTCTCATGAGACATTCAAAATAAAATTTAAAGTCCTTCTTCTCAACATTTGTAAGACTCATTATCTAAACTCTAGGTTAGCTTTCTGACCTCAATTTTCTAGACAATGTACTTCACATACTCCACTCAAGTCACACTGACTTTCAAGCATGTCAAACATAATTCAGTCATGATATATTTGCACTTAATACTCCTTTCTAGAATGTTCTCTCCTTATTCATAGTGACTTGCTCCTTCATATTATTCATGGCTTTGCTCAAGTGTCACCTTACCAGAGATAACTACCATAATAACTCATGACTATGCTTTTAACCTCTGTATTTACCAGTATTTATTGTTTCCTGATGTTATTTACTTGTCAGCTGATTATCTGTCACCCCTGTTAATATAATATAAGCTTAATGAAAGCAAGCTTCACCTCTTTTATTAGCACTGTATCCCCAGCAACTTGAATAGTACCTAACACATAACATGCTATATACTTTCAAACAAATGAATGAAGCAATAAATACTTTTCTACAAATGAATGAAACTCAAACCAGGTGACTACAATAATGAAAGCAATCAATTTTGACATACAACATACCATCATATTCTTTTTGAATAAACTTTTCCAAGCCAATTAAAATTTGTTCCCTGTTGTGTTGTTCAGAAAAAGGTGGTGACAATTCATCTAAGTTAAAAAAAAAAGGAAAATGAAATATGAAAATGTTTTCAATTTTTAACCCTAAAAATTTCATTTTTCTTCATAATTTGTTGACTGTTCTGACATTAAAATCATAAATGTTAATGGGAAGGAAGGTACAGAGAAAGTGCAGAAAAATAATTTTATAGATCTATGTATATTTCACACGACCATTTCCCCTATGAAACAGCTACAAGACATAGTTTCTTCTACAAATTATTTAATATTTTGTCATACAATCCACTCTCTCCCGTATACACGCTGTTTTTTTCCCTTCTATTAAGACTATTCTCATAGTTACACTAGATATCCAATTCAATTAAATCTAACAGTTCCCTCAAATGCCTGGTCAAGACTCCTATCTTCCTTATAAGCTGCTCTGACCAATCATAGCCTTCAATGACCTCTCCTTAACTGAATTTCCTTCGTTCTCCAAACCTTCATTCCTTCGTTGTCAGTTTCTACTTTCAGTTCTCCAGTTATTTCATTTATATTCATCTTATTTGTTTTTCCAAATAAAACCACACACTCCTTAAGAATAGTCTTTTTTCCCTATTTCCTCCTCTAGACTCAAAGAGTTAATATGGTAAATAATTAAACTAATATTCAACTTTTGAAAAATAAATGCAGCATCAATGGTTGCAAGCTGAATAGCTGAAATACAGGTGCTTTTTTTTTTTAAGAGTGGAGAAACTATTCTGTAGATACTCTAATGGTAATATATGACATGATGCACTTGTAAACACCCACAGGACTTTGCAGTACAAAGAAAGAGTCAACTTTATGGTATGCAAATTTTAAAAAATCATCTAGGAGGTCAGGGAATCTCAGGAAGTAATGTAGTCTATAGCAAAAGAATCCTGCTGTATTATAAACGTGTAAGAAAAATTCACTCAAGGGAGTGGGGGGAAACAGTGCTAATCTAAATAACTTCAAAAATAAGTGGAGTCTTTAAGACTAAAAGTTAAAGGAACGGCACATAAGCATTGTTATTGATAAAGTTGCTTCCCATTGGGGTCGAGGATAACAGTTCTGATGATGCTATACATGTGTACTTAAATGGAGCAATTAAATAAATGGGTGGCACATGGTGGGAGCCAGGTTTCTCCCTGTTAAGAGTTGGAGATTTAGAGATAGGCAGAAAAAGGAGGCTAGAAAGAGCCACATGGTAATGTATTAGAGTTGGAGACATCAGTAAAAACTCATACTTAGCTTGATAAAGGTTAAGATGGTCACAGAGAATATGTGTACATACATGGGTTGGTATACACACAAATTTTCTTGCTTGGAGAAACACCACCACCTAGTAATAACAAGCACTCTAACACCCAGATCTTGGTTTCTGATACCATTCTCCAATAAAGGAACCATAGGGCTCTTTGGGAAAACGTCTAATTCTAGGACTGGAGCAGAAATTTATATAATGATCCTGAAGTATCTTTCGATGCCAGAAAGTAGGAAGTGATAAACTATAAAGGAATAAACTAACAACAACAAAAACTCCAAACACTGACCGGAGTATCAAAGGGTCACAGGAGTCAAATGAAAGCATTCCCAATAGCCAAAATCTGGAACAATTTGGGCAACAAAAATTGTACTATTGGATTAAGTAGTAGCGTTGGATTATATACCCAAATATAAAACATCCATGAGTCCATATTGAGATAAATAAACAATAATAAATAAAAACAAATGCAATGAAAAAAATGTAGTGAAGTTTATCTTAATTAAGTTGCTAAGGAAGAATGTGCCATGGTTCAGCCTTTCAACTCCTGGCTATTTATCCAAAAGAAATTATAGCATACGTCCATACTTAAGACTCACACATGAATGTGCATAGGAGATTTAGTTATAATAGCCAGACTTTAGAAACAAACAAAAAATTCATCAACAAGTGAATGTTAAACAAAATGTGGTATAGTCACCCAACAGAGAGGTTTCCCTGGTGGCTCAGCAGTAAAGAATCTGCCTGCAAAGCAGGAAATGCAGGTTCACTCCCTGGGTGGGGAAGATCCTCCAGGGATTGGACCCACGTCTCTTATGCCTGGAGGAGGGCATGGCAACCACTCCAGTATTCTTGCCTGGAGAATCCCATGGACAGAGGAGCCTGGCAGGCTACAGTCCACAGGGCCGCACAGAGTTGGATATGACTGAAGTAACTAAGTATGCATGCATACACACAACAGAACACAACTTAGCAATAAAAAAGAATGAACCAATGACATACACTGTAACACCACAACACAGATGAATCTCAAAATAATTATGCTAAGTGAAAGAAGCCAGATCCGTTCACCAAAAAAAAAAAGAACACATTCCACGTGATTCTATTTACTCAGAACTGTAGAAAAATCAAAATTAATCTACAGTGACAAAAAGCAGATAAGTAGTTGTGTGGCAGGAGATGAAGACAGGGAAGAGAAGAATGGGGAGATTACAAGGGAGAACTAAATGTTATGACATCAGAAACTTGATCTTACCTGGAACACAGCAAGTAATTAAAAATGTTGGCCAAGTGAAAGTTATTCCAGGTACACCATATATGTTTGTTGAAAACGGCATGTAAGGCTTTACTCAAATCTTTACAGCCTTATCTCCCACTATTACCTTTCCTTTACTGTACTAAATGTAAGACCATTATTATCCCAAACAAAGTATACACTCTATGCTTTTATACATAATCTCCTATGTCTGAAAATGCATTCCATCTCAAATGTCACATCATTAATTCCACTTTCTCTGATCCACTCCACTGAAAAATTAATTGCATTTCAACTACATTTTGTTTACCACTACTACAAAAAGAAACACATCCTGGTTCCAATTATGGCAAGTTTCATACACGTCTTATACATCCATTTAGAGCAACACTGGGCAAGAAAACTGCAATGACACCAATGTTCTCTAACCAGACTGTCCAATGCAGTAGCCACTAGCCACATGTAGCAGCTACAGGCAGGCTGGTACACATCAGTACTTGAAGTGTCCTAGTTTAACTGAGGAGCTGAATTCTTTATTTTAGTTAATAGCCACAAATAGCTGTGAAAAGGGAAGGGAAAAGCAAAGGAGCAAAGGAAAGATATACCCATTTGAATGCAGAGTTCCAAAGAATAGCAAGGAGAGATAAGAAAGCCTTCCTCAGCAATCAATGCAAAGAAATAGAGGAAAACAATAAAATGGGAAAGACTATCGGAGAAAGCAATGGCACCCCACTCCAGTACTCTTGCCTGGAAAATCCCATGGACGGAGGAGGCTGGTGGGCTGCAATCCATGGGGTCGCTAAGAGTCGGACAGGACTAAGCGACTTCACTTTCATTTTCCACTTTCATGCACTGGAGAAGGAAATGACAACCCACTCCAGTGTTCTTGCCTGGAGAAACCAAGGGACGGGGGAGCCTGGTGGGCTGTCGTCTATGGGGTCGCAGCAGCAGAGACCTCTTCAAGAAAATTAGAGATACCAAGGGAACATTTCAGGCAAAGATGGGCTCAATAAAGGACAGAAATGGTAGGGACCTAACAGAAGCAGAAGATATTAAGAAGAGGTGGCAAGAATACACAGAAGAACTGTACAAAAAAGATCTTCACAACCAAGATAATCATGATGGTGTGATCACTCACCTAGAGCCAGACATCCTGGAATGTGAAGTCAAGTGGGCCTTGGAAAGCATCACTACGAACAAAGCTAGTGGAGGTGATGGAATTCCAGTTGAACTATTTCAAATCCTGAAAGACGATGCTGTGAAAGTGCTGCACTCAGTATGCCAGCACATTTGGAAAACTCAGCAGTGGCCACAGGACTGGGAAAGGCAGTTTTCATTCCAATCCCAAAGGAAGGCAATGCCAAAAAATGCTCAAACTACTGCACAATTGCACTCATCTCACATGCTAGTAAACTAATGCTCAAAATTCTCCAAGCTAGGCTTTAGCAATAAGTGAACTGTGAACTTCCAGATGTTCAAGCTGGTTTTAGAAAAGGAAGAGGAACCAGAGATCAAATTGCCAACATCCGCTGGATCATGGAAAAAGCAAGAGAGTTCCAGAAAAACATCTATGTCTGCTTTATTGATTATGCCAAAGCCTTTGACTATGTGGATCACAATAAACTGTGGGAAATTCTCAAAGAGATGGGAATATCAGACCACCTGACCTGCCTCTTGAGAAACATGTATGCAGGTCAGGAAGCAATAGTTAAAACTGGACATGGAACAACAGAACAACAGACTGGTTCCAAATAGGAAAAGGAGTACATCAAGGCTGTATATCGTCACCCTGATTATTTAACTTCTATGCAGAGTACATCATGAGAAACGCTGGGCTGGAAGAAGCACAAGCTGGAATCAAGATTGCCGGGAGAAATATCAATAACCTCAGATATGCAGATGACACCACCCTTATGGCAGAAAGTGAAGAAGAACGAAAGAGCCTCTTGATGAAAGTGAAAGAGGAGAGTGAAAAAGTTGGCTTAAAGCTCAACATTCAGGAAACCAAGATGATGGCATCCGGTCCCATCACTTCATGGCAAATATATGGGGAAACAGTGGCTGATTTTATTTTTCTTGGTTCCAAAATCAGTGCAGATGGTGACTGCAGCCATGAAATTAAAAGACACTTACTCCTTGGAAGGAAAGTTATGACCAACCTAGACAGGATATTAAAAACACAGAGACATTACTTTGCCAACAGAGGTCCATCTAGTCAAGGCTATGGTTTTTCCAATGGTCATGTATGGATGTGAGAGTTGGACTATAAAGAAAGCTGAGTGCCGAAGAACTGATGCTTCTGAACTGTGGTGTTGGAGAAGACTCTTGAGAGTCCCTTGGACTGCAAGGAGATCCAACCAGTCCATCCTAAAGGAGATCAGTCCTGGGTGTTCATTGGAAGGACTGATGTTGAAGCTGAAATTCCAATACTTTGGCCACCTGATGCGAACAGCTGACTCATTTGAAAAGACCCTGATGCTGGGAGGGATTGGGGGCAGGAGGAGAAGGGGACAACCTAGGATGAGATGGCTGGATGGCATCACTGACTTGATGGACATGGGTTTGGGTGGACTCTGGGAGTTGGTGATGGACAGGTAGGTCTGGCTTGCTATGGTTCACAGGGTTGCAGAGTCAGAAACAACTGAGCGACTGAACTAAACTGAAATAGCCACATATATCTAGTGACCATCAAACTAGAAGCACAAATCTATAGTCTAAAGCTCCTTAAAAGCAACACTATGGACTCTGCATTCCCTTTGGCATTTAGTAGGCAGTTAATAAATATATGTGGTTGGGTGTCTAAACTATTTAGAAACTCTACTCAAATAAAATGTAAGCAAAGTGTTTTCAAGTAAAAAAAATAAATATCCAAAATTAAAAAAATAATCTAGTCTCAGTAAGTAGCTCTAGTAATAAAAGACTTACCAAAACATCTTTTACATACTAAATCAAGTATTTCCCGAAATCGATTTGTCATTGGTGGTAGAGGTTTTAAATCAATTTTCCTGAAATCCTCTGGGCAATCATTTTTTGAATGGCCATCCTTTTTGCAGATGCTGCATACTATTGTTGGCGGCTATACAAAGGTTAAAAAAGAAAAATCTAATAATCAAACAAGCTATTGAGGGACTTCATAATCACTTACAAAGTAGTACAAAAAGAAACTTGTTTTGTAACTCAGTCTGATAGCCTGCACTTTCAAGAGGCTAAAAAAAAAGCATATTAATGAAATTCAGTATTAAATGTAAATAAACATACTTTGAGCCAACATTTTCTTCTTCACTAAAATGATATTACCAAGGACTAGATTTACCTGAAAATGAAGGATAAAGGAAATAGCAGGAGATACAAAAGCAACAGGTTAATTCAAAGCATTTGATCAGCTCCCATAATGAAATCTGTGCATCACATTTTAATCTATTAAGGTCCTCAACAAACTAGATTATAAAGAAAGTTCAAGTGGCACCTTTCATTTCACTCTAAACATTTTCTATCTTTAGAGTCAATCAATTATAGAATCTTGACTAGTTGGTTCAATTTATTACATTAACATGGTACTCAAGAAAACAAACTAAAGGGCTGAACACTAAAAGTAACTATATACAAGAAACAATTCTTAGGCAATAACCACAAACTTAACTTTCAAACCCTGTCAATACCATTTTAAATATATTCCAATGGACTACCAGACAGGAAACACAAAACAGTAAAAATTCAAGCTTGCAGAAAAAAAAATATGATTAAGGAAGAGCACTACTCTTTTCTTTATTGTAATATGCTTAGGAACTTAGCTTCTTTCTCCAGGATTAGTCTAGATAGTTACCTAGCCAAGTATACACAGAAATTTGTATTTGTGAGAATACTGTGCTCCTAGTGCCAAAGAAATTTTTATCAGCTTTAAAACCTTTATAAAAATGACATATTTACCAGAAAATTCTAGAAATATGTTACAGATAAATACAGAGAGAAATAAAACTGGAGAAATAGTTACCCTAAGTTTCCAGAAAAAAATAGTATAAGAAATATAAGCTGCAGTTATATTATTAAGAGGCTCTTCTAAAAATCTGCCATTTATTTCATCTTTTTAACAGTCCATTATAATGGCAACCCACTCCAGTACTCTTGCCTGGAAAATCCCATGGACGGAGGAGCCTGGTAGGCTGCAGTCCATGGGGTCGCTAAGAGTCGGACACAACTGAGCGACTTCACTTTCACTTTTCACTTTCAGGCATTGGGGAAGGAAATGGCAACCCACTCCAGTGTTCTTGCCTGGAGAATCCCAGGGACGGGGGAGCCTGGTGGGCTGCCGTCTCTGGGGTCACACAGAGTTGGACACAACTGAAGTGACTTAGCAGCAGCAGCAGCAGCATGCCCTAAATACTACACCTAAACAAAATGGGACAGAGTATCCTTAAAAAGGCTGAAAATACACAGTTTAGTAATTAGGTTAAAATTTTTAAAGCTTGTTAATAAATAATTGTTGATCAAACAATAAAATGATGACTTTTCAGGGTTTTTTGTATTCTACTTGAGTTATACATTATCTATATAATCATTTTTTCATACTAGGTGCTGATATCTTCAGTTACATACGCTGCACTTGAAGCAATGTAAAACTTAGCTAAAACTTTTACTCACAAAGTAATTATTTTCTGTTACAAAGTAGCTTATTTTCTGTAATTCATCAAGTTAAAGTTCAGACTATCCCACTTTAAAAGTAGAAAAGTTAAAGACTCATGAGAAAAGTGCCAAAATCCAAAGAGAAGCTCAGTGGCAGACACAGGTTCTGAATTCTTTTTTTTTTTTTTGGTTCCTGACCTTACACAGTTTTAACTCAACTATCTTTAGTTAAGTTTATAGAACAGCTCCTGGGCCTCATCAAAAAAACTTTAAAATACTATTAAAGTTTACACTGTGTTCTCCTTTGTAGAAGGAAATATAATCACACCTATAAAAAAGCAACAAAACTTAAAATATATGCTGCCTTTACCAAACTCACTTTTGTAACAAATCCTTTCATATAAGAGAAAGTTAAGCACACCAACCAGAAAAAGAGTGCTTTTCAGGATTTCATGTACATTCTTATAAGGCAAATACACAAAAAGTAAAAAAAAAAAACAAAAAAANCAAAAAGTAAAAAAAAAAACAAAAAAAAAACAAAACACACATATATACCAAAGTACCATTCCAAAAGCAGTCTAACATCACGAAGCTATTTTTACATTTCTGAATCTAAAAACCATAAATACAGAGTCATACACTCTTACAGAGTGTTTACAAACTGTATCCTACCTTGCCAGAGGTTAAAATAAACTTATCAAACACATAATATAATTCCTGGATGGGGTGGTTATCATCATCATTAGGGTCAGAAGCATCTTCTGTAGCTTTGCAGTTGCAAGAGGTAGCAGATGTGTCAGTGCACACAATCTGATGTGAACGTTCTGTTTCTAAATTTGACTTACAGTCTGTACCAGAAGATTCATCTGGTTCAGGGGATTTATAATCAATGCAATTATACTGGCTACAATCCTTTTTAAAACAAGTTTCTGAAGGTGCTAAAACATCTTGATTTTTAATTGATTTGGGCTCTAATTCACTGTTTTCACTGGCAGAAAGAGATGAAGATTCCTGTCCACGTTCAGCCAAATCTAGTTCATTTACCAACAAATTATCAGCTTCAGTAATACATCGCTGTGATGTACCTTCCATTTCATCATATTTATCAGGTTGACCTCTTCCTGCATTTACTTTTTCTGTGCTTTCCCCAAGTAGAGTGCAACAACTGGATGCCACAGTTTCAGTCTTCACTGGTTTCTTATTGCTTATTTTCCCCTTCTCTTTTTTCATGGAATCCACTGTAGATTTATTTCCACCCTTCTTCTGAGGACAGGCAAAGTAACGATAAGCTGCTCTGAATCTCTCTACAACATATTCATAGACAAGCTGGCTGTTTAAGCTCCGTGCAACATTCCTCTTGATTGAAAATGGATCTAGTAAAAAAGAAAATGGTCAGTAGCTAAGTATTTACTAACAAACTACATTTCCAAGCTTATACGAACAGCTACATTGTCAGCAGAGTACATTTCCCCCCCAGTTTTTCTAACATAAATTCCCACTGAGAGTTCCTGCTAACTGGAAATGAAAAAGCAAAGTCTTTCTTCTGTTTCTATCATAAAATAAAAAACTGAAAAAAAAAAGAGAGAAAAGAATAAGATAATTAATGACAGAATGGCTGAGGAGGCCAACTTAATAATTGTAAAATTGCAGTGATGAAATTGGCAGAAAAAGCTAAGCTAACATGTTTCACTTTAGTCTTAGAGTGAAATTTTTCAAGCTCCAGGACCTATTTTATTAATAATTTTCATCTCCTGTCATAGTATTCTTTAGTTATATACTCCTTGCAATTTAAACAAATAACATACAACCTAACTCTCAAGGCTTCAAGTTATGCTTATTTTAAGATTAACTTCAGTAATAATCAGAAAATTAAAGACAGAAAGAAAGAGAAATAATAGAAAGAAAAGTAGAAAGAAACCTAAAAGTAAAGATTAAACCAAAATTTCAATTCTGATCCAGTCTAAAATGTCTATGTTGAAAATGCTTGTGACAACTGAATCCTCATTACTAGGAACATAGAACAGAATTCTCACAATGTTTATGGGTGTTTGGATTTTATAAGCCTTAATACAAATATGCCCCAGGAAAAAAGAATGATGCCACCCAAAAGACAAAACACATTTTCTCCACTACTGAAGATCATTAAGTAAAAGGATTAATAATAGGCCAGGCTTCATATTATTAAGGTTGGGGCATCTGTTACTTTTTTTTTTTACTGTTATCTAAATCCATAGGATTTAAAAAGCTTTACCTAGCCTCTTTCCCTTTGCTAGGGGGAAAAAAGGCAGAGAAATTATGATGGTTGCAGACTTCAGACCTCTTTTATTTACAATATGTAAGAGAGTAAAAGATGTGAGTGCATGAGAATATCTGTAGGTCCAACTGACAGTAGAGAAGGCATACAGAGGATGAAGGGAACAGAAGAATGTGCAGTCTAAACAGACTAATAATAAAATGATGACAGAAATTCAATTTCCTATCTATAAAAGATGAGCAAAATATAGAATTTAAAATTTTTTATTAAGAATTTGGAAGCCATATTA
>SJYQ01003775.1:385986-401099 GCA_006410935.1 Redunca redunca
TTTTTTTTTCCTTTTATCTGCAGCACAGTGCTATGGACTTCAGTTCAGTCGCTCAGTCGTGTCCGACTCTTTGCGACCCCATGAATCACAGCACGCCAGGCCTCCCTGTCCATCACCAACTCCCGGAGTTCACTCAGACTCACGTCCATCGAGTCAGTGATACCATCCAGCCATCTCATTCTCTGTCGTCGCCTTCTCCTCCTGCCCCCAATCCCTCCCAGCATCAAAGTCTTTTCCAATGAGTCAACTCTTCGCATGAGGTGACCAAAGTACTGGAGTTTCAGCTTCAGCATCATTCCCTCCAAAGAAATCCCAGGGCTGATCTCCTTCAGAATGGACTGGTTGGATCTCCTTGCAGTCCAAGGGACTCTCAAGAGTCTTCACCAACACCACAGTTCAAAAGCATCAGTTCTTTGGCACTCAGCTTTCTTCACAATCCAACTCTCACATCCATACATGACCACTGGAAAAACCATAGCCTTGACTAGACGGACCTTTGTTGGCAAAGTAACGTCTCTGCTTTTCAATATGCTATCTAGGTTGGTCATAACTTTTCTTCCAAGGAGTAAGCATCTTTTAATTTCATGGCTGCAGTCACCATCTGCAGTGATTTTGGAGCCCAAAAAAATCATTATTGCATAGTGCCACTCAAACAAGGTGAGGTCCTATTTCACAGACCATTAGGAGAGGAAGAAACCATTTAACATTTACAGTAAAGGTTATAAGTTAAAATGGACCTCTAAATCAAAGGGGTCTTAACAGAAAAGGTAGTATATGAATTCTAAAGAAATTAGCTAGATGAATGCTGGCTAAAAGTGACCACTAAGGTATAAAAAGGCATAAAACTGTCATTCACTCATTCCATTCTACAACTATTCATTGAGTGCCCACTATGTGCCATGCCCTGGGGATATACCCATGAAAAAAAAACACCAAAGTTTTTTGCCTTAATGGGGTTTACAATCTAGAGTAAACTAGAAGAAGATAATAAACAACAAACTTAATAAGTAAATTACATGGTAAATTAGAAGAAGAAAAGTGTTGTGGAAATAAGAAAAAGTTGAGCATGTTTAGTAAAGGAGATAGGATATGGAAGCAGGAAATTTCAGTGTTAAAATACAGTGGTCGGGATAGGACTTGTTGAGAAGGTTTGATTTGAAAAAAGAAAAAGTATTCTAAGAACAGGAAACAGAGCAAACACACTAAAGTAGGATAAAGTAGGAGTGTAAATAGTTTTAAAAAGAAAACTAGTGTGGCAGAGAGAGAAGGAAACAGAGCTAATCAGTAAGAACTCTTTGGCCTTTATTCTAAATTAAATGAGGGGCAACTGGAGGGTGGGGAAGGAGAAGGGCATGATCTGACTTAAGTTTTAGAAGAACAATTCTGATTGTTGTGTTGAGAACAGACTATAAAATGGGGAAGGAAGGGTAAATTCAAGGAAACTTATGAGGCTGTGGTAGGAATCCAGGCCAAAGATCATATGGCCAGGATCAAGACAGTAACAGAGGAGGTGGCCAAACTGTGGATTTATTTTGAAGTAGAGATGGTAAGATTTCCTGATAGGCTTGGTATGGGGTATGAAAGAGAGAAGTAATCCATGGGATTGGATGAGATCATCAAGGGAGTGTAGACACAGAAAAAAGGAGGATCAAGGACATTAAAGTGACTGGAGAGGAAAGGAGGAACCAACAAAGAAACTGAGGAGGAATAACCAGTCATGGGTGTATCCTGAAAGTCAAGTTAAGAAATTTTTTAGAGAAGGGAATGATCACCTGGAAAATGCTGCTGACAAATAAAAAAAGACAAAAATTAAGAAATGACTATTGGATTTAGCCATGCAGAGGACACTGATGATACAAGTTTTGGTAGATTGATTGATGGGGATCAAAGCCTGAGTAGAGTGAATTACGAGGAGACAGAGAAACTGGGGAAAAGTATACATAAACAATTCTTTCAAGAAGGTTTTCTTCAAAAGGGAGCAAGGAAATAGCTAGGAAGGGAAGTGGTAGCAAGATTTTTCTTTCAAGTGGGAGAAATAAAAGCATGTATGATTCAACAGAGAATGAAAAATTGGTAACCTAGGATAGAACTGCTAGGGCAGTGTTCTAAAATAGACAAGAAAAGATGAGACTAAACACACAAGTTAAGAAAATGACTTCAGACAACAATAGGGGAAGTTCCTTTATGAAAGTAGGTAGCAAGGCAGAATATGTGAGTGCAAAGAGTGGGAGCTGGTGGTAGGAATGGGAAGTTCTCTTTTCATTGCTTCAGTTTTCTTAGAGAAGCAATAAACAAAATCATTAGCTGGGAGTACTGCTGGTTTAAGGAAAGGGTAGAAGGTAGTCTAGGAAAGTGGAAGACTTGAATATGAGTTTAGGGAACTACATATAATTCAGTATAGCTAGAGCAATGGTATCTGTAATGTAATTTTTGTAATAACGTGTCTGTCTACTTCAGAAGACTACATACTTTTAGAGGACATAATCATCCATGAATATTCATCTTGGGTTATCTAGCACTCAAGATAATGCCAGGCACATAGCTGGTCCTTAATAAATGAATGCTGAATGATTAAATAAGCAAGCCACCCTCTGAAGAAGCATAAGGTCTTCATTTATCCACCAATCTGGCAACATAATCAGTATAATCATACAGTAAAGCTTTGGTCACAGCCCATCTCTAAAGGAAAATTTTTCCATCTAAATGAAAAGGATACAAAGAATTACCTTGATATGATTCACACAATACAAGTCTTTCAAAATGAGGTATGAATTCATTAAAAGAATCTTGGTACTGAAAAACTAAACCAGATCAACCCCTCACTTTACAGATGAGGAAAATGAGGCCAAGAGGCTTACTTAAGGTCAGTCAGTCAATCTACTATTAAGACAGCTTTAATCAAAGGCATCACAAATTCTACAGATAGAAAAGCCAAAACCAAAAACAAAATAAGCTTACTTTGCCATATTTTTCCTTCCTGGCATTACTTTGGTTAGTTGTTTCTGTCTTCTTGGTATCATCTTTTGGCTGGTCTGCCTTAGCTTTGTTTTCCTCAGCGATTGAGTTTCTCTCAGTTGCACTACTTGAATTATATTCCCACTTCACAAACTTCTCTTCTACTATGCCCTTCAGCTGAAAGTCATCCATTCTTTTTGGGTCAAAGCCTTCAATCTATATAAAAAGGTATTCCAGATTGGTAGTGAAAAAATTATTAAAAGAAAAAAACAAGATGAACAAACAGACAAACCAGAAATACAGCTTTAAATGTATGAACAGAGTACTCTGCAAGAGCAAACTACATACATACATACACACACATACATGTTACAAACTCATGCTTACCCAACTTCCAAGTAAGCAAGGAAGAAGAGGGGGTTTTCTTTGTTGTAGAAAAAACATCACCATTAAAGCAAAACAGTAGGAAGGGATTCCACCATCAGTTTGGGAGTCAATATAGCACAACTGCAAAATGAAGAGGAGAAAAAAGAACCACCATTTAACTTTCTTTCTGTTCCCCTCAAAATAAAAGTAGCTTTTATTTCCTTTCATAATCATTGTTAAAAGTTCAAATAATGAAAAATATAAGGAATTACTTGAAATCACACCACCCTGATTTATAAATTGGTATCAACTCATTTCCTTATTGCATATGAAGACATATATTTTTAGTTAAATGGAATCATATCACCCATAGTGCTTTTACTGTGGACATCTTTAAAAAATATTATTTTCCTATTTCCACTTCTGTCTCAATGTTAACAATCTTCTATGTACTCTCCCATGCCTTTTTCTATACTCAACCATAAACAAATATACATATATACCAATTTTCTATATAAATACAGGGAGGATTTTATCATTTTTGTCACTGTTTTACTAAAATTGTATATTACAGATATCTCTCTGTATTTTATAATTCTTCCGTAACAATGCACCAAGAAAGTTCCTGTTAGTCAACTGTGTGCTCAGTTGCTAAGTCATGTTCAGCCCTTTGCGAGAGAGACCCTATGGAATATAGCCTGCCAGGCTTCTCTGTTCATGAGATTTTCCAGGCAAGAATACTGGAGCGGGTTGCCATTTTCTCCTCCAGGGGATATTCCCAACCCAGGGATTGAACTGTATCTCCTACGTCTCCTGTGTTGGCAGGCAGATTCTTCACCACTGAGCCACCTGGGAAGCCCCTTAGTCAATTAGCATATGTCTAAATATTGGCTTCCCTGGTGGTGCAGAGGTTAAAGCGTCTGCCTGCAATGTGGGAGACCTGGGTTCGAGCCCTGGGTCGGGAAGATCCCCTGGAGAAGGAAATGGCAACCCACTCCAGTATTCTTGCCTGAAGAATCCCATGGACGGAGGAGCTTGGTGGCCTACGGTCCACAGGTCGCAAAGAATCAGACACGATTGAGTGACTTCAGGATCAGGAATGTATCCTTTTAAATGATTAAATTATAGACTATGGTCAGGATGGTTATTCAATAGTTCCCCCACCCAAGGACTTTTACGTTTTGTTCCCAGTTTTTGCCACTTTAAAACAATACTGTAGTATTTATTCTTCTACATTTTCCTGAGTGCTGGTGCTCATTTCTATGCGTTATATTACCAGGGAAGTGTTTGCTGGATTTTAAAATGTGATATATTTAAATTCTAACAGATATTATAATACTGTTTTTCAGCATCAGTGTAAAATTTCCTCTTCATCTGTAACAAGAATGTATACACATGGTTTCCAACAACAGGTGTTACCAGTTTTTTTTTCCCTAATTAAAATATAGGTGAATTACAAAGTTGTGTTAGTTTCAGGTGTATAGGTGTTATCAGTTTTTAAAAAATTTGTCAACAGGATGGGTGAAATGTATATTTAATAGTTACTTCAATTTGCATTTCCTTGATGCTACTAGGTTATGCAAATTTTCATGTATTTACTAACGATTCGAATTTGCTCTTTTCTGAACTATTAAGTCTTTTGCCAATTTTTCTCTTTCCAACAATACATATCAATTTGTATGTGTTCTTTTTACGTTATAGATAATAACCCTTTATATATGTTATATACATTTGAAAAATGTTATTTTTCCTATCTGCTTTGGCATTATTTATGGTACTTTTATCCTATAAAATATACTAATGTTTATATAGTTAAAGATGCTTCTAGCTTCTAGGTTTCCTACCACGTTGGAAAGATTTCTCCAATCCACAAGTTATATACATATACTCTTTGAAATTTTCTTCTGAAATTCTGAATTTTCATTTAAGTGGAATTTATTTTTGCATTTAGTGTGCTAAGAGTCCAACATTATTTTCTTTAAGAAAGATATGTTGTGACAGCACCATTTATTAAATAAACCATTGTTTTCTCACTGAAATGAAATATTTTATTTTTTCATAGACTAAAATTTCATTTACACTAGGATTTACTTCTGGGCTTTCTATTCTGTTCCACAGATCTATTTGTCTATCCCTATGCCAATGGTATATACTTGACTAAAGCAGTTTTATAAGGTAAAGTACATCTTCTTCCACTAGTTTTCTTTTTCTGAATTATTTTGGCTACTCTCAAACATTTATTCTTCCATACTAAGTTAAAGTATTATCTTATAATTTTTTACAAAATTATTGGTGATTCTAATTTAGACTTCTGTACACTCGAAAATTAATTTAAGAAGATTTTACATTTCAGGGATATCATCTCTCTATCCAAAAACTTAGCATCTTTGCATTTTCCAAATATTTAGGAGCTGTCATCACTCAGCGTTTCCCTCAACTCTTATGTCATTTACCTCTGCCAGTCCTACTAATAAAAGCTATCCCAAATATGTCTCAGTTCAGTTCAGTTGCTCAGTCGTGTGTGACTCTTTGCAACCCCATGGACTGCAGTATGCCAGGCTTCCCTGTCCATCACCAACTCCTGGAGCTTACTCAAACTCATGTCCATTGAGTCAGAGATGCCATCCAACCATCTCATCCTCTGTCATCCCTTCTCCTCCCACCTTCAATCTTTCCCAGCATCAGGGTCTTTTCAAATGAGTCAGCTCTTTGCATCAGGTGGCCAAAGTACTAGAGTTTCAGCTTCAGCATCAGTCCTTCCAATGAATATTCAGGACTGATTTCCTTCAGGATGGACTGGTTGGATCTCCTTGCGGTCCAAGGGACTCTTAAAGAGTCTTCTCCAACACCACAGTTCAAAAGCATCAATTCTTTGGCACTCAGCTTTCTTTATAGTCCAACTCTCACATCCATACATGACTAACAGAAAAAAACAAAGCTTTGACTAGACAGACCTTTGTTGGCAAAGAAATGTCTCTGCTTTTTAATATGCTGTCTAGGTTGATCATAACTTTTCTTCCAAGGAGCAAGCGCCTTTTAATTCAATGGCTGGAGTCACCATCTGCAGTGATTTTGGAGCCCCCCCACCCCAAATAAAGTCTGTCACTGTTTCCATCTTTCCCCATCTATTGGCCATGAAGTCATGGAACCAAATGTCATCATCTTATATCCACTAACCTAACACAGGTCATTATCCTCTCCAGCTATTCTACCACAAAATCCTGTTCAATTGGTTCCCCATTACTACTCTTTACCCCAGAAAGACCTTCTCCAAACAGAAATCACATCAAGTCACACACTGCTCACGAAACTCATCCTATGCCTTCCCACTGCAACTAAAATACAAGTTCCTTACCACTACAAGTACCTGCCTAACCTCATCCACTACAACTTCCACTCTTACTCGCTTCATTCCAGCCACTCTTGCCTTGTTCTGCTTCTCAAGAGTTCATTCTCACCTTCAAGGCTCTGTACGAGCTATCCCTTGGATGCTACTCCTGCAGATGTTCAAGTGGCTAGTTAGGTTGGTCTGAGTTTATATATCACATCCTCAAAGAGACTTCCCTGCCATCCAATGAAATGTCACACTCTTAACACACCATCTCATTTTAATGGCACTAAATTCTACCACATATTGTGTTATTTATATATTTGTTTATATATTTGTCTGATTCTTCCACAAGTATGTAAGCTTCACAACAGAAGGACTCAGTTCATCGTGTTAGATGTTTCCAGAACCTAAGAACAGTATGTAGCACACAGGAAGCATTTAACAAATGTTTTCTCAATAAATAAAGAGTTTGTTTTCACCATTCAATAATTATCTTCCTGTACCTTTCTAATTAAATTTATTCTTTAGTATTTTGTAATTTGTATCACTGTCATGAAGGTAATATTGTTCCCTATGTCTATTCTATAAGGTTATTTTTATGACAGAGAAAAGCTACTGGTTTTTATACATTTATATTGTATTTAGTCATCACAAATTCTAGTAGTTTTGAACCTGAGTTTTCTAGGTATACAATCATATCATTAGCAAAAAAAGCATTTTGTTTTTCCAGTATTTACATTCATTACTTTGTCTTCTTTCCTTGCTGCATTTTTAAAAAAAATCTCCAAAACAATGTATAACAAACATCATTGGTGAACATCTCTGTAATATTCCTTGTTTTAACACAGATGGCTTGAGCAATTCACCTTTTTGATGGTGTTTGCTTCTGTTTTGTTTGGGGGTTTTAGAAAACAGTCATTAAGTTCCATTTCTAGTTTACTTAAGAATTGTTTTTAAGGAAGAATATGCCTTATCAACATCTATGATGTTAATTCCACTTCAAACTGTTATACATTATGTTACCAGATTTCCTGATATTAAACTACTGTTACATTCCTGAAATAAACCCTACATGGTCACAATATATTAGCTTTTCTTACAATGATATCTTACATATATTCCACTTGCTTTTATTTTATTTAGACTGGTTCACCTCTCCCAGTCACTTCCAAGAGTTAAAAATCTTTCTGAAGAACTAGTTCATGTATTCAACAAATATTTATTAAATGCCTACTCTGAGCTGGCATAGGAAAATGAGAAACATTGGGACCAGCCATGAATAATGAAACAGACTAAAATTCCTATCCTCACAATGCTTATAATTTCACAGAAGAAAACAGATTATAAATGATACATGAATATATGTATGGCAGGTAGTAAGAAATGATATGAAAAAATTTAAAAAAGGAAAAGGCAGAGAGAGTGAAGGAGACAATGCTATTTTATACAGGGTGGACTAGGAAACTCTGGTAAGATGAAATTTGAGGAGAAACTTGAAAAAAAGTAAGAGAGTGAACCATTCTGGATATGTAGAAAAAGTGAAAATCGCTCAGTTATGTCCCACTCTTTGCAACCCCATGGACTATAGCCTGCCAGGCTCCTCTGTCCATGGAATTCTCCAGGCCAGAATACTGGAGTGGGTAGCCATTCCCTTCTCCAGGGGATTTGCCTAACGAGGGATATGTGGGGGTAAGAACATTTTAGATGAAGGGAATAACAAACACAAAGGCCTTATGTATGAAGACACACCAACTTTAGGCTTCTGATGGTTTCTTATTTTTTAAGCTGTTCCACTCAGCTGGTTCTGCCCCAACTATGGGGAGATTCCCCCAATCAAAAGTTGAGGCAAAATATTTAAAAAGAATCCTCTGTCTGTTTTTGTTCTCAAGTTATCACTCCACCACTAACCCTTTAATTCATCTTCTTTGTGTAAGACAGAGAATTTACTCATCACTAGTCTAATAAGTAATGAATACTGTACTGATGAACAGTATACAAAAGAGCTAAAATTTCTCTCTCTTGTCATTTGGACTGATACTGGTAATTACCACTCCCTGCTACCTCCAAGGGTAGAAAGGGGGAGCAGAGGGGGAACTACAGCCTTTAATAATGTAAGTTAATTATAATTTAAGAAACTCAGATACCTAAATCTTAGCAGTTTCCCATTCAAAAACTGCAGCAGGTTATCAACAATTTAAAAGGAAAGAGAATAATATTCTAAGAGAGAAACTGGAAAAAAAACATTCAAACATAAGAATCTTAACTTGCATAACCATAGCTTACAACCTTACAACTTTAACTTACAGTAAGACTGAAAACCTGAGTCTAGATATAAGAGAATATTTCTACATGGCATAAAAAAGAATGAATTATAATAATCTAAAACTATAAGTAATTCCACATGCCTGTGAAACTTTATTTTCATTCCATTATCAGAACCTGCCATACCACTTTCTGTCCAGCACAGATAACTATTTTGTCCCCACAACACTATGATTTATGTTATATATTCGTGTAAGAAAAAGCCTTAGTTATCTAAATATTAAGTACTTTTCCCTTCTGTTCCACATACCTTAGCCCAATAGCGAAAGGCTAACACCAAAGGAGTAAAGACAGGTTCCATTTTGCCAAGAGCAGCAAGCAAATCAGTAGTGAGGCATGCCATATCATTTCCTGCACTCACTCTACAAAGTAAACCACTGTGAATGGAAAAGAAACAAATTTCACTGTATTAATACCTTAAAAACCAGAATATTTCAAATCCTGTGGCTATACTTTCCAGGTATCCATAGTTAACACCTAAGAAGTCATAATAAAAAACAAATATTTTAATAAACTTACAGCTAACTGAAAACTATGTATCATTTCCATCATTAGAGTTCCATATAAATTAAAGATGTTTTATCTGTTCATTTATACTTCAGAAAAAAATAATCTTAAGTAATTAGTACTTAAGATCATGAAAAATTAATCTCAAAAGCTGCATTATGATTAATCAAAATTTTATTCATATGAGGGGAAAGACACTGATCACATCAATGTTAAACAATGCAACATAACTTCCTAGTCCACTCTTTTTGCTTTGCACATAATAAAAACAAAATATGAAATACTGAACTAGCTATACTTCTTAAATGTAATTTTTACTATCCAACTTTTAAGATTTTATTGTTAGGCTATTTCCAGATTAGAGATTAGAAAGAATTTATCTATTAATCCACAAGTATGCTTATATTTAAGTGAAAGTAAGAGATACGTTAAACAAAATTATAGCAGAAACATTTTGGTGGCAGGGAGAATGTGACTGAGGTTGCCACAAAGGCAATTTAACACAATGTGGTAGAAAAATCACTAGAAATCGTTAATATTTCTATTCCAATTCTAACTTTCCCCTGAATAATTTGAATTTGGATATATCATTTACTCACTCTAGGTCTCAATTTTCAAATTTAGAAAATAAGGAAGTTGAACTAGATCTTCATAGATCCTTCTAGCTTTGAATAAGCATAGTAATCTTAAAATACAAGAAATAATGATAATCAATAAAAGAACACTTTATTATTTCTGTACTGTTTCCATCTCTCCCACATTGGTCTCAAATAGGATTATTTTAGTTTCCTTTATCAAAGGTATGTTGCTGTCTCAGTCCTATAAATATCTGAACAGAAAGTCATCTCCAATGACACCTCAATTTCAGTGAATTAAAAACTAAATTCTAATAGACAGTGAGCTCCTTGAGAAGAAAGACTATTTCTTACTTTGAAATAAAAGTAAGAAAGCAAAAGTTTGAAAGCAAAGCAGTACCTAACATACAGTAAGTGCTCAATATTGTTGGGTGAATAAAAAAATGAAAAGTTTTGCATTAGAACGTTTTATTTCTAACTCTCTGGTAACTCCATTTCTTGTTCAAAAGCTTGTTTGTAGTAGGCTTGCTATTTTTAATAAATAGAACTAGCTTAATCAAGTTAATCCAAGGAGAAATCTAACACAAAAATGTTCTCTCTTAGAAATACTCACTGCATACCTGGTTGCTGTTATTAAAAAAAAAAAAAAAACAAAAAAAACCTTTATTTTCTCTTCACTGTTACCAACCTTTTCCGATCTTTGCACACCACAACAGGAACTTTAGCGTGAAAATCAGATTCCACATCTACATATAATACTAATAAGGAAAAAAAATAAAACAGGTAAGCTAATGTCAACAACTGTCAAATGTTTACTCTATGGTAAACATGTAATAGTTTCCTTCTAAAAATCACTCTCAGTGCTTCTGTGGATAATCCATAAGATGATGGATGTTCTTGTATTGAGCATCATCAACACAACAGAATCTCTTCTCTCTCTTGATGTCATCTGCTGTATTATCACAAACCACAGATAGGCAGAGTCCCAAGTACTATCAGAACATTGTAATTACCTTAAGAAGAAAGGTTTTAACATCCTTAAAAGTTTGAATATTTCTAAGTATGTATACAATCTAGTCAAAGTTGTTAAACCTTCATATAGTAAACAGAGGAGGACATCACTTACTTCTGAAGGCTACTTCCACAGGAGTCACGAAATGAGAACCTACAATGCTTTGACAATATAGTTCTTTTAAATTATCCATGGCAGTAAAAGGCTAACTCTATTGGCCTCATTTGCTGTTAATATATGGAGAGTCTGCCCAATCAAAGCTCCTAAGGAAGGACTAACAGGTGAAGCACACTTCCACTCTGAAGTCTTTCTCTACATCTCCAAGGTAGGCTCCACACCATAAAATATCTAATCTAAACAAAAATAGATGGATTAACATTATCTCATTTGAAGTTTAAAGAAAATCTCTTAATAGTACTTGTTGAAATTAATTTATTCAAAACAAATGTGCTGAAGAGCCATATATCAGGAATTGTATTATGCATGGTGGATATGACAATGAATAAGTACAAAGAGCTCGATAAGGAATTTGCAAATAAATCCTGTAGATAACAGGATAGAGGTCCTGAAAGAACACAGAGGGCATATAATGGAGGGAAAAATCCATCAATCAGACTAAATCTTGAAAACCTATGCTATGTGACTTAAGATGTACTATCCATGTATTTTAGTGGAAATATGTATTTTAAATATTTTTGCCAGGTTGACAGTGAATTGCAGTGAGTCTAAAAAGGTAAAAGCTCTTATCAATAATATGCTTTAGAGCTTTTACACAATGAGAGTTAGCTTATTACAAAAGAAAATGATATTAAAATCCCTTCACAGGTTAAACTGAACCAAAATAATTCCTTAAAAATTTCCCTGAAAAATGGCCAAAAGCTGATAAATAATGGAGAGCTGACAGGGCAGAGAGAGAGAGGAAAAGAAGTTTAGAACTGACACTAGAGCCAATAAGAAGGTATGGCTAAAGTCAATAAGCTATCTCTGCTAAGCCAAAATGCAAATATTTTTGACAGTTAATTTTGATTCATAAAATTTAGGATGATAATAGCAAGAACAATGACAGCAGCAGAAATTTAATAAGAAGTTATTGTATACTGGGTACTTTTCTAAGCTATGGCTTAACCCATTTCATCCTCATAAACAACCTTTTTATCAAAAAGATACTAAATTATTACCATTTTACAAATGAGAAAACTGAAGCATTAACACTTCAGTAATTTGTAAAAGGACACACAACCTGTAAGTGGTACAACTAAAATTTGAGTCTGGAAAGTCTGGCTTCATATTCTAAGCTCTTAAGCATTTACTTTATAACAAGAAAAGCAGCAAATAAAACCAAGAGAATAGTACTGCAGACTGTACTACATGATCTGGGACTTACTTTGAAAAAGATATAATTTTTACAATTTTTATTCAAAAAGTATTTTTACCTATATGAATGTCATTTTTACATAAAAATCAATCTAGACAGAAGGGCCATATATGAAAAACTTACTAGGTATAATTTGGTTGATGTACTACAAATGGTTAATATTGTTTAAGTGGGGAAAGAAACATATTTACTCAATGTATACACATATTTTTCCCCAAGTCTCTCCCTAAATCTTCCTTCATCAACAATCTAATGACTGAAGATTTTCTGTCTCTTTCTACACAAGAACTGTCCATAATATTCAAAGGTAAAATTTTAAAATTACCCAAAAGGCAATCGTTTATAATATGTCAATTTTAAATATGATGCTTTTTATCTAACCAACATGTAAATATTCTAGTAACCTATTATATACATGTATGTATATGGATATATCTATATTTAATCAATGACTCAAACATGCTAGCAGTTTTAGTTTAACTTGAATAGCTATACATAAACAGCACAATGCATATATCTTTAGAGAACTTTCTTTAGGAAAGCAACTTGTAAAACTCACCACTTTTTTTTAAAATTCCAAGCACTTGTATCAGAAGATCTGGATGATTCATCTAAAAAAACATTTCAAATTAAACCAATATACTAACTTTAAACTTCAAGTTGCAAAACTTTAGAGATCATTCATTAAACACAAGTAAAATAATGCTTTGCATTTTAAAATAATGAAAACAGAATACTGTTTTACTTTTATATTAAGAGATCTTATTCATGGATAGAATCTAATAAATCATGTACTGCTATTATTCTAGCAACACTCCTAGAATTAATGGGTTCTTAGAGTGATAAAAGTCTGCAATTTCATATCAAAACAAATGAAAAAGAAATTAACATATGATTTCTAAAGAGAAGTTGTTGAGATAAGAAATTTAAAGGATATTGACAACTGGCAGCATGGCTAAAAGGCTTAGATTAAAATACTACTTTAAATAACAACCATGTAAAATTTACCTTAAATGTGTTCTTTGCTGCTATTTAAAAAAAAAAGTTAACAGCTGATTCAGACTAGAAATCAAACATCAAAAAACTTTCACCCAAATCAAACCTCCCTGAGCATAAACTTATTATTCAAAAAATTCAAAACACAAAAAATGTCAACTAATTATTTTTAATGTTTGGTGTATCGGTAAATAAGCAATGTTAGCAATGTTAAACAACAGTGGTGTTCTGCTAATGGCTCTAGCCACTACTTACGGCACTATACAAAAATATATGGTATATATCACCTTATTTAATATAAAAGTTATTATTCCTATCTTGGAAATTAAGAACTGAAGCTCAAGAAGGTCAAGCAACTTGCTCCTTTGCAGCCAAGATTTGAACACAGAGGTATGATTTCAAAATTCTTTCCTCTTTTTATGCTGCTTATCATAAGCAATAACTGTTCAACACAGTCAAACACAAGCATTTTTCCTTTCTTTTTTTTTTAAATGCCATCCTCGTCTTCCTTTTTATTTTCTGTCTCATTTTTCTTTAATACTATCTATGCCTAACACCCAAAAAGTACTTTCCAAAAGCACTGTTAAGTCATCATGGTAACATTCTATAATCCAGAGTTTTATATTTCCCTGTATCTTCTCTAAAAAGATAATAAAAAACACTAAGTAAGAACTACATAGGAAAGGTTCTTTTCTAATTACTCACCTTGGGAGGAAATTTTATATCTATATTAACATCACTACTTTTCAGAGCAAACTTAGTCAGAGATGAGCCATACAACCTAAGTGAACACTCTGGAAATGAAGGAAAAATATCAAAGTATGAAACAGCATGCAAATATGAGAACTTTTAAAAATAAACAATGGTAGGAAAATTGCATATATTTTAATTCTGTGTCTTCCAATTCTAATACAAGAATTATAAAACAATAATATCCTTTTCTAACTGATCTACAAAAGAATAAAAATGTTTCTCATTTATAGGGTTCAGGAAAAGAGAAATAACTCATACAAATTCAGTGTTCAGACAAAATTTTAGTAATAATTCATTTAGGAATGACCAGAAGTATGTTTCACATTTAATATGTAACAGTAAAGAATGTACTAACCTAGCTATGGCTACTGTCACAAACTACATTTTTAGGTATTTCTATTTACATATGCAATAGCACTTTAAATGGGGAAGGAATCACAGACATTCAGCCAATGCTCTTAAAAACACAAAATAAAGCCAACTCAACTGATATTGCAGACCTAAAACCAAAAAACTACAGTTTTCAAGAATTCATACAACAAAATTAAGGAAACGATAACATGCCACCTACATCTTTTGCAAACTAACAAATATGTTATTTCAAAAATCATAAGGCAAATATTACGAACAGAGTTGGAAAACTCTGAGGACAAGTTGAAAAATAACATGATTAGGACTGATGGGCATATTTAGTATGTTAGAAAGTGTAAGTTTATACTCAGTTATACATATAAAACTCTACTTTTCATGTTCACAAAATGTCTAAAAGTCATCTAGGTCATTAAAATCCTAAATATTTCATTCTTTTTTATAATAATAGTGTATCATTTCTATATGTAATTTCAATTAATACCAATGTGTTTTAGATATAAAACTACATTATTAATTTTATTAGTTATTAGAAATAATAGAGAAGTAAAC
>SJYQ01003775.1:401293-435252 GCA_006410935.1 Redunca redunca
CTTTCTGTAAAGAAAGATCAAGAGTCAAAAAAAGAAATAAAAGTGCAAATTTTGCCTATAACATCATTAAATTAATTTTCCCCACAATCAAGGAAAAAAATTTTATTTAGTGAGTAGCATGAATACATACAACTGAAATAAATATGATTAAAATGTCCATTCTGAAGTCAATGACAATGAAAATTTAATATAAAATGAAATATTCAATCACTAAGCAATTATTTTAAAGTGTACCTGACACTTTAAAAATCATTTTTTTCTTATTACAAAAATTATACCATACTATAATTTTTCCTTTTCTTTTTCTGAACTATTTCCCGCCAAAACATTCACTTACAAAATAATGAAATTCATCTACTTTTAAGTAGGAAAAAAAAGAAGAGAAAAAAATTGAAACAAAAACATTAAGTTTAAGAGGAAGCAAGAAGAGTTGTATCATTTTTAAAATTAAAATGAAGCTGTACCTGGTAAAAATGTTGTTATAACCTTTGACATTTCCTCCACAATTTCCTGACGGACTTTGAGGTCATCATCCGTTATTCCTTGTTCTTTTGCTAATTCAATAACTGCAACACTTAAAGCAGCCAAGTGGGCAAGGGAAGGAGGCGGCAGAGAACGAAGCTCACTTTCTTCCTGCTTTTCCTGTTAGTGTAATGTTTAATAACAACAATACAAAAAGAGACTTCTATTTTAATGTCCTCATACTTAGGAGAGCAGGACATACTCAACATATTCATCATCAACATTCATCTTCTATTGCCAGATTTAAGACATCTAGGAAATGAAACTGAACAAAAGAGACAGAGATCCCTGCCTTTGTGAAATAGGATTGAAAGCATGAGAGATGCTATGGGGGGAGCTGTTATTAAATATTTGAAAAATAAAACTTGTTTTACTTTACTGTCTGCATAAATTATGAAATGCTACAAGCCAAGATTCCATAAGTACAACATTTAGCTGATCATTCTGTTGTAGCCAAAACAGACTGTCTTAGGTGTAGCAGAAGGTCTTGACTCTGTCTGACTGGCATGTACAGTACCAGATTAAATCACTGCAGGAAAATGTTCTAAACACTATCATCATATATTTTATATACTACCTCCCATTAAAAAATGATTTCCCTGTTATTTTATACAAAACTAGGCAAAATGTTTTTTTAAAAAAATCTTTATTCTGCTAAGTTTGAAAGCCAATTTAAAACAAGGAGCTAAAGAGGGACTATATTATACATGCACAGTAACTTTTTAAAATTAATTGATTAATACTGATTTTTAAAAATACAGGGTAACTTCAAAAGCTACATAAATTACAGGAAAAGAAGAAAATCATCCACTAGCTCCCATACTATCCTGTTCTTTTTTTTTTTTTAACATAACTGAAGATTGTGTGTGTGCGCGTGTGCGCGTGGCACAGAGCACCGATCATGTCCAACTCTTTGCAGCCCCATGGACTGTAGCCCACCAGGCTTCTCTGTCCAAGGAATTTTTCAGGCAAGAATACTGGAGCAGGTTGCCATTTCCTACTCCAGGGGATCTTCCCAAGCCAGGGATTGAACCCGCATCTCTTGCATCTATTACATTTTTTATTTAATATTATAATAAAACATTTTCTATTATCACATTTCAGTCAAGAAATAATCTCTTATTTTTCTGAGATAAGGAGCTCCCAAAAGAATAATCAAAAGTAAATTTCTTCTTTCCTCCTCCCACACTCAATATGGCTAAACAAAGACTTTGGTCTATTCCTAATTTTATTATCATAATCAGTTTTAACCTATATAAAGTTTACCTACGGTACAGAATAGTTAAACATAGAAAGTAAGACAATTTTGTTTTTACAAGTTTCTGTGATCATTTTTATAATCTTAACTATAAACTAAACACAAGTTAGATGAACAGATATATCAGTTTTCAGGACTTTTTTTTCCAGGATTTTTTTTCCAACATACTTAGTGAAAAAAATGATACAAAATTAACATGTAACAAAACTATCTTTATATACACAGAAGTATTTCTAGATTGAAAATGGATAAAAGACAATCAACAAACACACTCCTCTATGCTATTAATAAGCCTATTCTACCTCCTTTAGGATACTGTTCCATCAAATATTGTCATTTATATCCTCATATCATTGATCATCCTCATATCAACATGATATATATCCTATCATAAATATGATCAATTAAGCCCCTGCCCTTCTGTAACATATATTCTAATTAGAGAAAACAGACAACATATAAATAAATAAATACTATAGTGTCAGGTAGTGTTATTAAGAAGAAACAGGGTAAGAGGCTACAGACTGATGAGAAGAGGGTGCTACTATAGAATCGAGTAGACAAAATCACTCTAAACAAGTAGAGACTTGAAAGAAGTGAAGAAAAGAGACATTTAAATTTCTGGGGGGAGAGCATTCAAGACATAGGAAATAGGTTTGGAAAACTTGCCCAAGAGGCAAAAATCTCCACATTATTCTCCCATTTCTAATCTATGACTCTTCATCCAATTCCCTGCATTTTCCAAGACATAGGAAATAGTAAATGCAAGGACTCGAGGCAAAAAAAGCCTAATGTCTGAAGCTGAGTAACAAAGAGGTAACTATGAAATGTGATGAAGTTGAAAAGTTAAGTAGAAGCCAAATATTGTACAACCTTGTAAAATCTGATAAGGGTTTAGAATTTTAAGTTGGGAAGCCACTGATGGGCTATAAGTAGGAAATAACATGATATATTTTAAAAGAAAATTCTGGCTGCTACGTGAAGAAGATTGTGGGGGGAAAGAAATGGAATAACTTGAAAATAGTTCAGGTGACAGATGGTGGTAGCTCAGATTACAGCACAAAAAGCAGAGATATGTGACAAATGACTAAATGTGAAATACACAATATTTTGAAGGCATATTCAATAGAATTTACTAATTGTTTGAATGTGGGGTATGAAAGAAAGAGATGAACCAAAGATGACTCAAATGTGCTTATGCTAAGAAAAGGGCAAATGGTGATGCCTTCTACTGAGGTGAGGTAAATAATGGAAAGAACTAGTTTAGGCTTGGAAAATTTACCCAGGGGGCAAAAATCTCCTAATCATTCTCCCATTTCTAATCTCTGACTCTTCATCCAATTCCCTGTATTTATACCAGTGATTGGGCTTCCTGGGTAACTCAACTGGTAAAGAATCCGCCTGCAATGAAGGAGATTCTGGTTCGATTCCTGGCTGGGGAAGTTCCACTAGAGAAGGAACAGGATACCCAATCCAGTATTCTTGGGCTTCCCTTGTGGCTCAGACGATAAAGAATCAGGCTGTAATGTGGGAGACCTCAGTTCGATACCTGAGTTGGGAGGATCTCCTGGAGGAAGGCATGGCAACCCAATCCAGTATTCTTGCCTGGAGAATCCCCTTGGACAGAGGAGCCTGGTGGGCTACAGTCCATGGGGTTGCAAACAGTCAGACATGACTGAGCAACTAAGCATAGCACATACCAGTTATTCTTTTATTTAAAAACTTTCAATAAATTCTCAACTAAATACTAGCAAACTGAATTCACAGAATATTAAAAGGATTATACACCATGACCAAACGTGATTTATTCCTAGAACACAAGAATGGTTCAACATAAAACAATCAAGATGTAACATATCATCTTAACAGCATGAAAGGGGAGAAAGGACAAGGAACCTCAACTGGTGCAGAAAAACCATTTGACAAAATACAACACCCCTCTGTGGTAAAAGCACTCAAAAAACTAGGAACAAAATGAAACTACTGCTACATAGAACCATGTATGAAAAACCTATAGCTAACATCATATCTGATAGTGAAAAACTAAAATTTTTCCTCTGAGATTAGGAACCAGTAAAGAATGACCGTTTCACCACTTCTATTCAACACTTCTAGCCAAAGGAATTAGGCAAGAAAAAGAAATAAAAGGCATTCACATTAAAAAAGAATAAATAAAATTATCCCTATTCACAGATAAACATAATCTAGTATATAGATTCATGGGGTTGCAAAGAGTTGGACACGACTGAGCGACTGAACTGAACTGAGTATATAGAAAACCCTTAAAAGTCTAAAAACAGACATCAGAACTGCTGAACAAATTCAGTAGGATACAAACCAACACTCAAAACTCAGGTGCCTTTCTGGGCTTCCCTGGTGGCAGAGCAGTAGAGAATCTGCCTGCCAATGCAGGAGACCTGGGTTCAGTCCCTAATTGGGGAAGATCCCACATGCCATGGAGCAACTAAGCCCATGGACCACAATTACTGAGTCTGTGCTCTAGAGCCTGGGAGCCATAATTACTGCAATTACTGAAGCCTGCACACCTAGAGTCGGGTACCACAACAAAAGAAGCCACCACAATGAGAAGCCTGCTCACCACAACTAGAGTAGCTCCCACTCACCACAACTAGAGAAAATTCTGCACAGCAACAAAGACTGAGCTCAGTCAAAAATAAAAATAAATTATTTTAAAAGTCAGGTGCATTTCTATATACTAACAATAAACAATTTGAAACAGAAGAAAATAATTCCATCCAAAACAGCATCAAAGAGAATAAAAGACTTAAGAATGAATTTAACCAAGAAGATGAAAGAGGTATGCATTGAAAAAGACAAAATGCTGCTTAAAGAAATTAAAGAAGACATGAATTAAGAAACAAAAGATATTCCATGCTGGAAGAAACTCTTGGACAGAGAAAGCTGACAGGCTACACAGTCCATAGCATCACAAAGAGTCAGACACAACTAAGCAACTGAGCGTTCCATGTTCTGGACTGGCAGACTCAATATTGTTAAGATGGCAGTAGTATCCAAAGCAATCTACATAGCCAATCAATCCCTATCAAAATCCCAACAACTTTTTTGTAGAAAAAGAAAAAAAAAATCCTAAAATTCACATGGACCCTCAAGAGACCCCAAACAGCCAAAACAATCTTGAAAAACAGCAACAAATTTAGGGGACTCAAATTTCCTGATTTCAAAACTTAGTGCAAAGTCACAATAACCAAAAGAGTACTGCACTGGCATAAAGATAGACACAGAGGCCAATAAAATGAGGGCCCAGAAGTAGATGTTCATATATAAGGTCAAGTTATTTTTAATAAAAATATTAAGAACATTCAATGTGAAAGAACTGTCTTATCAAAACACGGTACTAGGAAAGCAGGATTTCTGTTGTTGTCATTCAGTCACTAACTCACATCTGATTCTTTGTGAACCAATGGACTGCAGCATGCTAGGCTTCCCTATCTTTCACCATCTCCCAGAGTTCACCCAAGTTCATGTCCTTCCAGTTGGTGATGCCATCCAACCATCTCATCCTCTGTCATCCCATTCTCCTGCCTTCAATCTTTCCCAGCATCAAGGTCTTTTCCAATGAGTTAGCTAGCTCTTCCCATCAGGTGGCTAAAGTCTTAGAGCTTCAGCATCAGTCCATCCAATGAGTATTCAGGGCTGATTCCCCTTAGGATTGACTGGTTTGAATTCCTTGTTGTCCAAGGGACACTCAAGAGTCTTCTCCAGCACCACAGTCTGAAAGCATCAATTCTTGGCGCTCAGACTTCCTTATGGTACAACTCACACATCCATACATGACTACTGGAAAGACCACAGCTTTGACTATATGGACCTTTGTCAGGAAAGTGATCTGTTCACTTTTAATATACTGTCTAGGATTGTCATAGCTTTCCTTCCAAGAAGCAAGCATCTTCTAATTTCATGGCTGCAGTTACCATCCACAGTGATTTTGGAGCCCAAGAAGAGAATCTGTCACTGCTTCCATATTTCCCCCTTCTATTTGCCTTGAAGTGATGGCAACGGAAGTCATGATCTTAGTTTTTTTAATGTTGACTTTTAAGCCAGCTTTTTCACTCTTCTTCACCCTCATCAAGAGGCTCTTGAGTTCATCTTCATTTTCTGGCATGAGATATGCAGAGTATCATCTGCATATCTGAGATTGTTGCTATTTCTCCTGGAAATGTTGATTCCAGTTTGTAACTCATCCAGCTCAGCATTTTGCATGATGTACTCTGCATATAAGTTAAATAAACAGGGTAACAATATACAGCTTTGTCATACTCCTTTCCCAATTTTGAACCAGTCATTTGTTCTATATAAGGTTCTAACTGTTGCTTCTTGACCCACATACAGCTTTCTCAGGAGACAGGTAAGATGGTCTGGTATTCTCATCTTTTTAAGAATTTTCCAAAGTTTGTTGTGATCCACACAGTCACAGGATTTAGCACAATGAAGCACTTTTTTTTTTTCTGGAATTCCCTTACTTTCTCTATTATCCAATGAATGTTGTCAATTTGACCTCTGGTTCCTCTGGCTTTTCTAAATCCAACTTGTACATCTAGACATTCTCAATTCAAGTACTGGAGAAGCCTAGCTTGAAGGATTTTGAGCATAACCTTACTAGTACAGGAAATGAGCACAATTGTCTGGTAGTTTGAACATTCTTTAGCACTGTCCTCTTTGGAACTGGGATGAAAACTGACCTTTTCCAGTACTGTGGCCACTGCTGAGTTTTCCAAATTTGCTAACATACTGAGTGCAACACTGTAACAATATCATTTTTTAGGATCTGAAATAGTTCAGCTAGAATTCCATCACCTCCACTAGCTTCGTTTGTAGTAATGCTTCCTAAGGCCCACTTGACTTCACACTCCAGGATGTCTGGCTCCAAGTGAACATCCACACCACACCAGTCCTTAAGACCTTTTATGTATAGTTCTGTGTATTCTTGCCACCTCTTCTGACTGTTAGGTCCATCAAAAAAGAGGCAGACCTAAATCGATCTTTCTCCAAAGAAGACATACAGATGGCCAACAGGCACATGAAAAGATGTTCAACATCACTAATTATTAGAGAAATGTGACTCAAACCTACAAGATACCACCTCACATCAGTCAGAATGGCTATCCTTAAAAAGTGTACAAATAAAAATGCTGGAGACACTGTGGAGAAAAGAGAACCCTCCTCCATTGTTGGTGGGAATGTAAACTGGTACAACCAGTATGGAGAACAGTATGGAATTCCCTTAAAAAACTACAAACAGAACCATATGAACCAGCAATCCCACACCTGGAATATATCTGGAGGGAACTCTAATTTGAAAAAATACATGCTCTCCTATGTACATAGTAGCACCAGTCACAGTGGCCAAGACACAGAAACAAACCAAATGTCCATCAACAGGATAAAGACATGGTACACATATACAAAGGAATACTACTCGGTCATAAAAAAGAATAAAATAATTCCATCTGCAGCAACACAGATGAACTTAGGGGTTATTATACTAAGTGAAGCTGGTTAGAAAGAGAAAGACAAATATCATGTAACATCACTTATATGCGGAATCCAAAATATGACACAAATGAACTTACTTTTGAAACAGAAACAGAATCACAGACATAGAAAACAGATCTGTGTTTACCAAAAGTGGTGGGGAGAGATGGACTGGGAGGCTTGGGATTAACAGATATTCAAACTATTATATATATAGCATGGATTAACAACAAGATCCTGCTTATAGCACAGGGAACTATATTCAGTGTCCTGGGATATACCATAATGGAAAAGAATATTGGAAAGAACGTGGGGCACGTTCCAGGTGGTCCAGTGGCTAAGACTTCGTACTTCGAATGCAGGGGGCCAGGTTCAATCCCTGGTCAGGGAACTAGATCTCACATGTTGCAACCAAGATGCCACAAGCCACAACAAAGATCAAAGATCCCGTGTGCCTCAACTAAGATCTGGCACAGCCAAATAAATAAATAAACTTAAAAAAAAATAATGTATACTAGGATATTCCCTAGTGGCCTAGTGGTTAAGAATCCACCTGCCAATGCAGGGAACACAAGTTCGATCCCTACCAGGAAGATTCTACAGCTGCAGAGCAACTGAGCCCATGCCACTACTGAGTCCATGTGCCACAACTACTAAAGCCCATGTGCCTAGAGCCCATGCTCTGCAACAAGAAAACCACCACAATGAGAAGCCTACCCAGCACAACCAAGAGCAGCCCTGCTGGCTGCAACTAGAGAAAGCCTGCATGCACAGCAATGAAAACCCAGCACAGCCAAAAAAAGTTACTGGCTTACAAGACCATGGGTCAATGATTTAAGAAAAAAGAAAGTGTGTATTATATATATATGTGTGTGTGTGTGTGTGTGTGTGTGTGTATTATATATATATATCTGAATTATTCTGCTTTAGAGCAGAAATTAATATAATATTATAAATCAACTAACTTGAATAAAATAAAAATAAATGCATGTGTGTATATATATATTCTGTGCTCATTACTGTTAGACAATTTCACTGGGTATAGAAACATAGTTTAAAAAAAAAAGGACTTCCCTGGTGATCTAGTGCTTAAGACTCTGTGCTTCCAATGCCGGGGGCACGGGTTCAATCCTTGGTCAGGGAAGTTCCTCATGCCATGTGGTGTGGCCAAAAAATAAAAGAAATATATGTTGACAGGAGATTTTTCCTTCCTCCAGAACTCTGAAGATACTATTCAACTGTCTTCTGGCTTCTATTGCTGTTATTGATAAGTCAGCCAACATTCCCATCCTCTGCACCTTCATGAATGACTTTATCTTTTCAGCTGCTTTTTAAAAAAGCAACTTTACTGTGGATATAATTTATATAAAATAAATTGCACATATTTAAACTTTACAATTTGGTTCATTTTTGACATATATATATAATAAAACCATCACCACAATCAAGATAATAAACATACCAATCTCTCTCAGAAATTTCCTCATATCCCTTTGTAATCACTCCATCCTTCTTCTACACCCATATTCTGGGAACTATCAATCTGCTTTCTATGATTACAGCTTAGCCTGCATTTTCTAGAATTTTATATATGTGGAATTGCACAGTATATAGTCATTTTTGTCTGACTTTTTACACTCATGATACTTAAGATCCATCTATGTTATTGTATAGTCAATAGTTCACTCCTTTTAACAACAAATAGCATAACAAGATATGGATATACCACATGTATTTGTTCACTTCTTTGGCTAATTATTAAACATAAAACTGCTATGAATATTCATATACAAGTAAGTGTAGAGACATGCTTTCATTTATCTTGGATAAACCCATAGGAATGGAATGGCTGAATCATGTATTAGTTGTATGTTTAACTTTTAAAAAACTGCCAATATGTTTTCAAAAATGGATGTATTACCATGTGACCTAGTAATTCCACTTCTGGGTATTTATCCAAAAAAAAATTAAAACACTAACGGGAAAAGAAATCTGCACTTCCACGTTCACTGCAGCTTTATTTATAATACCCAAGACATGGAAACAACCTACATGTCCACTGATGGATGAGTGAATAAAGAAAATGTGGTCCATATATACAACTTAACATTATTTAGCCATTTATAAAAAGTAAATCTTGCCATGTGCAACAACATGGATGGACCCTGAGGGCATACTGTCAAATGAAGTAAGTCTGACCAAGAAAGATAAACACTGTATGATCTCACTTGTATGTAGAATCTAAAAACAGCAGCAACAAAAACTGAACTAATACAGAGAATATATTGGTCATTGCCAGAGGCAGGGATTAGTGGTTAGGGGTGAGCAAAATGGGTGAACATAGTCAAAAGGTAAAAGCTTTCAGTTATAAAATAAATCAGTCCTTAAGATTTATATATACTTCTCGGTAATTATAGTTAATAATGCAGTATTGTCTATTGAAAAGTTGCTAAGCATAAATCTTAAATTGAAGATTGAGGTGAAGTTCTCACCTCAAGAAATAAAAAGGTTATGTGTGGTAGTTGGTATTGACTAAATTTATTGTGATTATTTCACAAAATATATATATATTGAATCATTATGTTGTACATATGAAACTAACATGTTGTATGTCAACCAACTCTCAATTAAAAAATAATTTAAAAATAAGCCTTTAAAATAAAAGGTGGATTATTGGGTTGGCCAAAAAATTCATTCAGGTTTTTCTATACCATCTTATGCTATGGAAAATCCCGAACAAACTTTTTAGCCAACCCGATACTATTTTACATTTCCACCAGCACTGTTTTAGACTTGCCATTCATTCACACTTGGCACAGTCAATCTTTCTAATTTTAGCTGTTCTTATAAGTGCAGTGATTTCCCTGATGAAGAATAATGTTGAGCATCTTTTCATGTGCTTGACATCTGTATGTCTTCTTTAATAAAATGATGGCTCAAATCTTTTGCCCGTATTTTTATTTGGTTGTTTGTTTATAGTAGTTCCCCCTCATCCTTGGAGGATATGCTCTAAGGCCTTCAGTGGAAGCCTAAAACCACAGAAAGCACTGAACCCTATAAATACTATTCTCTTCCTCTACATACATACCTATGATAAAGTTTTATTTATAAATTAGGCACATTAAGAGACTACTCAAATTGCCTGCATCACTACTTTTGCACATTGGGGCTATTATTAAGTAAACATTACTCAAACACAAGCACTGTGATACCACCAACAGCCAATCTGGTAACTAAGATGGCTACCAAGTAACTAACAGACAGGCACCATACACTATGCAGATACCCACCTTATGGGCAGGACAAAGCCAAACAAGAAACTTCACCACACTATTCAGCCAGAACCAGACACGGAACAACGGACTGGTTTAAAATTGGGAAAGGAGTTCATCAAGGCTATACATTGTCACCCTGCCTATTTAACTTATATGCAGAGTACATCATGCAAAATGCCAGGCTGGATGAAGCACAAGGTAGAATCAAGATTGCTAGGAGAAATATCAGTAACTGCAGGTATGAAAATGACACCATCCTTATGACAGAAAGTGAAGAGGAACTAAAAGAACTCTTGATGAAGGTGAAAGAGGACAGTGAAAAAGCTGGCTTAAAACTCAACATTAAAAAAAACTATGATCATGGCAACCAGTCCATCACTTCATGGCAAACAGATGGAGAAACAATGGAAACAGTGACAGACTTTATTTTCTTGGGATCCCAAAATCACTGCAAACAACTACAGTTGTGAAATTAAAAGATGCTTGCTCCTTGGAAGAAAAGCTATGACGAACCTAAGACAGAGTATTAAAAAGCAGAGACTACTTTTCCAACAAAGGTCCACATAGTCAAAGCTATGGTTTTTCCAGTAGTCATGTACCAATGTGAGAGTCTGGACCATAAAGAAAGCTGAGTGCCAAAGAACTGATGCTTTTGAACTGTGGTGTTGGAGAAGACTCTTAAGAGTCCTTTGGACTGCAAGGAGATCCAAACAGTCCATTCTAAAGGAGGTCAGTCCTGAATATTCATTGGAAGGACTGATGCTGAAACTGAAACTCCAATACTTTCGCCACCTGATGCAAAGAACTGACTCACTGGAAAAGACCCCGATGCTAGGAAAGATTGAAGGCAGGAGGAGAAGGGGATGACAGAGGATGATATGGTTGGATGGCATCACAGACTCAATGGACATGAGTATGAGCAAATTCCAGGAGATAGTGAAGGACAGGGAAGCCTGGCATGCTGTAGTCCATGGTTTCACAGTCAGACATGACTGAGCTACTGAACTGAACTGAATTCAGAATGGCATGCATTTAAAACCGTACGCTCTTTATTTGCGGAATTTTCCATTTGATATTTTCAGACATGGCTGACCAAGGGTAACTGAAACCATGGAAAGCAAAACCATGAATAAGGGGTGATTACTGTACTTATTACTGAGTTTTAGAAGTTTTTTATTTCTTCTAATACAACTCATTTACCTGATATGATTTGTAAATATTTTTTCCCAATCTGCAGCTAGTACTGTCTGTCATTCTTTAAAGATATCTTTCAAAGAGCAGAAGTTTTTAATTTTGAGTAAGTCCATTCATCATTTTTTTCCTCTTTAGTATCATATCTAAGAAATTTTGCCCAATCCAAGGTCATAAAGATTTTCTACCATATCTTATCCTGGAAATTTTATACTTTTAGGTTTTACATTTAGGTCTGTAAGTAAGGTATGGATCAAAGGTCTTTCTTTATTCATGGATATTTAACTATTCATAGGTTTAAGAGAGTGTAATTTTTCTACTGAATTGCCTTTGATTCTCTGTAAAAAAAAAATATATCAGTTGTTCATACAAGTGTGCCATTTCTATACTCACTATTCTGCTCCACTGATCTATTTGTCTTTTTGATGCCAATACCACACTGCCTTATTACTATAGTTTAAGTCTGTAAAACAGGTGTTGTTAGTCCTCCAACTTTGTTCTTGTCAAAGTTCTTTTGAAACTTCTAGGGCCTTTGCTTTCCCAGATGAATTTCAGCTTTTCTTTTCCTTCTTTTTTAGTTTTTTTTTTATTGAAGTATAGTAGATTTGCAGCGTTCTGGGTTACAACAAAGTGATTCAGTTATACATACATACGTACATAAATACATACAGATATATTCTTTTTCAGATTCTTTTCCATTATAGGTTATTATAAGATATTGAGTTTGAGTGAACTCTGGGAGTTGGCGATGGACAGGGAGGCCTGGTGTGCTGCGATTCATGGGGTCACAAAGTGTTGGACACAACTGAGCGACTGAACCGATAAGATACTGAATATAGTTCCCTGTGCTAAAAAGTAGGTTCTTGTTGCTTATCTATTTTAAATATAGCAGTCTATATTCCAGATAAACTTTAGAATCAGGCTTTCAATTCAGGGTTTTGTTCAGGATTGGGCTGAGTGTACAGATCAGTTTAGAAAGAAATTTAATAATATTAGTTCTTCCAACACATAAATAAGGTTTATTTCTGCATTTCTTTAGCTCTTCTTTCTCTCAGGAATGTTTTATAATTTCTGTGCATAATTTTGCATATTTTTGATGCTACTGTAAATAGTAGTTTCTGAATTTCACTTTTGTACTATTCATTATTAGTATATAAAAATACAATGGACTTCTGCATGCTGAGTTTGTATTCTGCAACCTTGCTAAACTCATTAACTCTAATAACTCTTTTCTGATGTCACTGAATATTCTATATAAATAATCACATTTACCTACAAATATAGTTGTACTTCTTCTTTTCCAACTTAGATAGCTTTCCTTTCTTTCTCTTGTCTGAATTCACTGGCTAGAACTTCGAATAAAACGCTGAATAAAAGTGCTAAGAGTGAACATATCTACCTTTTTCCCCAATTTTTTTTACTGTGATAAAATATACATAACATAAAATGTACTATCTTAACCATTTTTACAAGTACAATTCAATGGAATTAAGTACATTCATTTGTTGTGCAACCATCACCATCACACATCAGCAGAATTCTTTATATCTTGTAAAACTGAAACCTTTCCATTCCTCCATCTCCGCAGAGAACCACCATTCAAGTTTCTGTCTTTATGATTATGACTACTCTAAGTATCTCATATAAGTGGAATAATTACAGTATTTGTCTTTTTATGATTGGCTTATTTCAGTTAGCATTAACTTACTCAAGGTTCTTCGATGTTGTGACATATCAGAACTACCTTCCTTTTTAAGGCAGTATATTTCAATGTATGTACATGTAACATTTTGTTTATCCATTCATCTGCTGATGGGACAGCTGAGTTGCTTCCATGTTTTAGCTATTGTGAATAATGTTATAATGAACACGGTGGTACAAATATCACTTAAAGACCCTGCTTTCAATTCCTTTGAGTTTATACTCAAGTGTAACTGCTGGATCATATACTAATTCCATTTTTAACTTTTTGAGGAACTACAATACAGTTTTCCATAGCTATACCATTTTCATGCCTGTCTTTTTTCTATCTTAAGGAGAAAACATTCAGTTTTCGCCATTAAGTATAATGTTAGTTGTAACTTCTTCACAGATGTTCTTTAGGATGTTGAGAAAATTCCCTTCTATTCCTAGTCTGCTGATATTTTTTTTAATCAAGACTTTTTAAAATGCTTTTTCAGCATCTACTAAGATGATCACATGTTTTTCTTTTTCTGTTTGTTAATATGACGAATTACAGTGATTCATTTTCTAATGTTAAACCAAAAATGCACTCCTGGAATAAATTCCTATTTGGTCATTTTGTATTTCCTCCTTTAAACATATTGTTGGATTCAATTTTCTAAACTAATGTTTAGAATTTTTGCAATTATGCTAATGAGGGATACTGATCTGAAGTTTTCTTTCATTGTAATATCCTCTTCTGGTTCCTGTATTAGAGTCATATGGTCCTTATAGACTGGGTTGGGAAGCATTCCTCCTCAATGTTCTTAAGAGTTTATGAAGAAATGGTACAAATATCAATTATCCCAGAGCTCAATGATGCTCTTTTCTTTTTCCAAGTTCTTTTTTCTTTGTTTCATTATTTACTTCCATTCCTATATCTTTAAGTTCACCAACCTCTTCTTTTGCAATGTTTCATCTGCCATCCTTCATACTGTATTTTTCATCTTAGACATTATAGTTTGCATTTCTGTAAGTTCAATTTGAATCATTTTTATATCTTCCATGTCCCTATTTTTAGGAACATCAAGAGTAGTTATATTAACTGTCTTAATGTCCTTCTCTACCAGTTCTACTGTGTCAGTTTAAGGTTGCTTTTGATTGACTGGTCTTTCTTCTCTTCACAATTTGTATCTTCCTGCTGCCTTGTACTCCAGATTATTTTTGACTGAATGACCGACAATGTGAACTTTCGGGGGAGGATGGACATTGTGTATTCCTAAAAATATTCTCAAGCTTTTTTCTATAATGACATGAAATAATTGAAAACAGGTTATTTTTTGGTGTCTTACCTTCAAAATTTTTTAGTTGGCACCAGATTTAGCTTAGGGTTAAAGATTCCCCACTACTGAAATAAGATCTTTCTGATTATTCTACCCAACTTCCCACAAAGTATGAGGTTTTTCTTTTTGCTTTTCCACTCAAAAAAATATAAAATTATTTATTTATCCAGCTACACTAGGCCTTTTTAAACTTTGTATTTTCTTATTATTTATTTTTGGCTGTGCTGGGACTTCATTGCTGCACACAGGCTTCCTCTAGCTGCAGAGAGCAGTGGCTACCCTTACTTGTAGTGTGCAGGCTTCTCATTTGGTGGCTTCTCTTGTCGTAGCGCACGAGCTCTAGGCATGTGAGCTTCAGTAACTGCAGCCCCCATGTTCAGTAGTTGTGGCTCATGGCCTTAGCTGATCCACAGCATGTGAAATCCTCCCAGACCAGGGATCAAACTCATGTCCTCTACAGTAGCAGGTGGATTCTCATCTGCTATACCACCAGGCAAGTCCAAGAAGACTTTATTTTAAAGTGAGATTCTGTTCATATTATCAAGAAAGTTATACATTGGAAAAGACCCTAGTAGCAGTCTGAATATCATTTTAGATTTCATGTGAAGCTGTTATATATATGGGTAAAAATACAACTCTTCCTTTTGAGATTTTTCTTATTCACAGATTAGCTATTTGAGTTTGGGGTTTAGCTCATTTTAATGCACTTACTGTGTGTGCTGAGTCTTAGTTTGGGCACACGGGATCTTTCACTTTCGTTTCAGCATGTGGTGTCTTTGTTGCAGCATGTAGGATCTTTAGTTGTGGCATACTGGATCAAGATCCCTGACCAGGGACCGAACCCAGGTCCCCTGCATTGGAAGCGCTGAATCTTAACTACTGGACCACCAGGGAAGTCCCATGAGGTTTTCAGTCTGGACCATTAGAAGATACTATCCACAGCTTTGGAGGTGCACCAAGCACTATTCTAATCCCTTCAGATGGTTCTTTCCCTGACTTCAGGCAGCTTTCTCACATGCGTGCACCAATCAGTATTGCACTAAATATTCTGAGCGAACTGTTCATAGATCTTTGAGTTTCTGCCTGTATAGCTTTCTTTTTTGTTTTTCTGTCCTACATACTCTAGCCACACTGTACTCCCTGAAGTCAAGTTCATCTCCTCATCTCTGGGAGCTCACTGCATTCTCCTCCCTATTGTATAATCTGAAAACTCTCTCATATTGGAGTAATCATTGAGCTCGTTTGTTTTCACTGTCAGTCCTTCACTGCATAAAGAAAAAATTATTAGTAATATTTGTATTTTTGTTTTGTTGCTTATTTCAAAAAGGTAAATCCAGTCTCTACTATTCTAACTTCACTAAAAGTTCAGGATAGCTGATTTTAAGGTTGGTTTGGGTTTTTTTTTAATATTCTAAGATTTCTCTGTAATGTATATAACGTGTAATGACTTTCTTTTTAAGTTTGTTGGGAATTCCCTGAGCTTCCTGCAACTAGTAATCAGCACCTTCCAACATTTCTTGAAATTTCTCATTTATTATCTCTTAAACTATCACTTTGTCTCTATTAACTCTTCTGAAATGCTAATTGAATAAAAATAGGCTGATAAAATTTGAATGATTTCTTTTCCAAGTTGTTGAATATTTTGAATGCATTTTTCTTCCAACAGAAATGTACTTATCACCAACTATGCATCAGATACCGTACTTAGGAATGAAGAAAAATAAATAAGTAAGAAATTAAATCTGTCCTTGAAAACATTTACATACTGAAGTCTGCAAGAGGAGAGAAGCACAGATATTTATAATACATAAATATGAGGTTTTCTGATCAAGTCACTATGGAAACATGAAGAAAGTATCTGTAACACAGACTTGCTAGAAAGGTCAAGTAAAAGAGTACTTACAAGAGAGGATATCTTAGAGATAAGAAGTTATACAGAATTAATATTATAATTTTGAAAAGAAAAATTAAATAGCTAATATACTAATGAATTTCAAAAAGAAAACATTCTAATAACTGATCACATATGAATTCCCAAAGGCCCTGCGTGATCTAGACTTCTTCAGCTTCACCTCCTACCATTTTTCTCCTAGCTCTCTTGCTCCAGTCACACTAGACTCTTTCAGTTCCTCATATGTCATGTCCTTTCACAATTTATAGAGACCTTTATTCATGCTGCTTTTTTGTGTAAAATGCTCTCATCTCACCCTTCTATGCCACTTAGCTTTCTGCCTTTTAAACCTCTACTTCAAGGTTCAACAATTCAAATGTCATTTTCTTAAAGAAATCATCCCTCCTCTACATTAAGTAAAATATCCTTTGTACACTTCCTTAGTATCACAATTCCCCCTTTAATGAAACTCATCATACTTAAATCCTTATTCATTGTATGCTTTCACCAATACTTTAGAAACTCTGAGGGCAAGAACCATGACTATCTTATTCACTACACCACAGAGCTAACACATAAGAACTCAATAAAAATCAGCTGGACTGACTGTACCTGACTTTTAAGCTTAGGAATTACAACATACTTTAGGATGAGCAAACTGGTCACTGAGGCTCCCCTCCCGACCATCTAACAGAAGGAGGGCAATCACAGCTTTCAATACTATCATATCAGTTACTACTATAAGAATGGACAAACACTTGGTTTTTAGTTTCATTAATACAAATATTTCATATAGTTTTATCATTCAATAAATAAATATTTTCTAAAAAGACTTACCAAAATGTTTTTCTTATGTCGTTTCTCTTTTATATGTTTATGAGCTCCCTGGATGTTTTCAATGTGAATTAAGCAAAGTTTGCATAGATATCGGCAATTGGTATATTCTGGTGAGCGCTAAAAAAAAAGTTAAAAACACATTTTTTCAGAAAACAGAAACAGTAAAAATTTTTTACTAAATATGTTAATACAACTATGTAAATATATGAGGCAAAAATAAGCAGTGAAGTAATACTTAATAAACAATTCAATACTCATACACCCAAGAGGTAGGTGTCCTTTTAAAGTAGTCATCATAGGAGATAATATACTAATTTCAAACGTTATCATGATAGTCCTAAATATCTTTGATATTCATCTAATACAGTGTTTAGAATTCATTGTAAAATAAGAAAGGCAGTATTATTATTTAGTGTTGCCAACACTGCCAAAAATTGGTTTCAAAATTTCAGTCTTTTTGATTCCTATAAAAGATAAAATCTACTCTCAAATTGGGGATTTCAAAAGAATCTACAAATATGGGGCTTCCCTGGTGGCTCAGTTGTAAAGAATCTGCCTGCCAATGCAGGAGATGCAGACTTGATTCCTGAATCAGGAAGATCCCCTGGAGAAGGAAATAGCAACACACTCCAGTATTCTTGCCTGGGAAATCCCATGGACAGAGGAACCTTGCAGGCTTCAGTTCATGGAGCCGCAAAAGAGTCGGACACAACTTAGCAACTAAACAAACAACAAGTACTATAAATACAGAAGACAACTCCAAAAGATGAGTTGTGAAAACACTCTAATCAATTACAATCACATGGGAATAAATGGATAACCTCTTGAGGTAACTACTATGAAAGGGAAAACAATTACAACACATGGAAAGTAGCAGTCACAATACTTAAATCATACTTTATACATGCAATCTTGAAATAATAAAAAGTTTAACATTTCAAAGTGCCTGTTATATGCTAGGCACTATGCTAGATGTTCGACATAAAACTTTTCATTTTAACTCCCCTAATAATCCTATTACATTGGTATTATCTTCATTTTATACAACTGAGGGGAAAAAAGTTCACAGAGCTTGTAACTTTTACAAGGATACAACAGTATTACAAGGTAGACACTGATTTAATTTCATGTACATCTGAATCCAAAGCCAAGACAAAACCCACCAAAGATCCTAAGATGATACAATAAAAAATTATCAAAACACAATGAATCTATGTTGAATTTTAAAACACTGTTTCTAGTTTCTTACACTGAAATTGCAGCAATGCTTAATTTTTACCTCATACTGACCTTCAATAGGCTGCAAAAAGATTCTCTTACTTCAGAACATAACACAATTTCCTTTAAATAAGAAACTTGCCCCAATTTAGCAACAGTCCTGCCACAGATCAAAAATAAACATAGCTTTCACTTATAGAGTATCCATTATTATTAACCTTACAATACCCCTATGAGGAATTCCTCATTTTACTGGCAAAGCAACTAAATCCCTAGAATTAAGAAATTTTCCCAAGGCAATAAGCAAGTAAGAAAAATCAGTTCAATCTAGTCATTTCTTTAAAATTACTTCAAATCTGTCCTTATTGGGGAATGAATTAAGCCCTCACAGATACTTATCTTAGTTTCTGACCATAACTACTTCTTAATTCACCAAATATTTTCTGAGCTCATACTAAGATGTCAAATATTCTCTATGAGCTGAAGATAATAATATAAACAAAACAGATGAAAATTCTTGTCCTCATGAATTTACATTCTAAGCTAGAAAGACAGGTAATAAATAAACAAATGCACAAATAAAAAAATAGGAATTTAAGGGAGGTATCTTCTTTTTAAAAACAGAATCATCATTTACTGATAAAAATGACTAAAGGAAGTAAGGACTGAGTTGTATGGATGTATGAAGACATTTCAAGTGAAGAGAAATGTGAATGCTAAAACCCTGAGGAAGGAATGTGCTTAATTTGTTTGAGAAACTGCAAAAAAAAAAAAGCTACAATGACTGAAGAGAGAGGTAATAGAAGTCAGATCACAAGGCCCCTTATAAGGACTCCCCTCTAAGTGTGAAGGGAAGGTACTGAAAACTTCTGAGTAGGGAATTACAAGATCTAATCTAATTTTACAGGGATCGCTTACTTTCTTTATCAAGAAAAGAAACAAAAAGAACTTATTGCTATTATAAGCACACTGCAATAATCCAGATGACACTGACTTGATTCAAGGTAAGAACTGTGGAAGTGGCGAGAAGGGCTGGACTGAGGAGTTGAAAGCATAAATACAAAATACCTAAAGCCAAGAATATTGATGATGTCACTAAGGAAATCATATGCCCACTTATCAGAAAACTTTTTCAAATATAAAATGTGAGCAGACAAGGACATGCCTGGAATCTTTTAGTAAGAAAAGCTTGATATAACACTGAATGGGGAGACAAAAGGCCTGAAATGCCATCTCAACTGATCTTGGATAAATTTCTAAAACTTAAACCTGCTTCTATGGCCATAAAAATGAAGTAATAAAAATTGCCCTACTTGGTAAAATAACTCATTTCGACAAGTAGCTAATCTTTATTTAGTACTTAGCATACACCAGGTGCTGCACCAAGAACTTTATCTCTACTATCTAATTGTCATAGCCCAACAAGCAAATTTCTACCAACTTCATTTTAATGATAATCTGAGGCTTAAAGTTAAATAACTTACCAATGTTAACCAGTTTAAAGAAGTTAAATAACTTACCAATTCTAACCACTTACTTAATCAGTAAGTGGCAGAACTTACTTAATCAGTAAGTGGCAGAACTAAGACCCAGTGACTCTAAAACCCATTTATTTAACCAGGATCCAAACTATCTCTAATTACTAACCAACTACCATGTGCAAGGTACTGTATTAAGCATAACAGTAAATAAGACAAAAATGTCCTCATCATCACAAAGCTTCTAGTTTCACAGAAGGGACACATGAAAAATACAATGGTTAAAAATTTCTTTATTATAATTATAGTATTTTATTTTACCATTAACAAACACATTGGTAAGTTTACGTAGACCAGCTAGAATAAAGATTTGTGTCCTGAACAACCAATGGATCAAACAAAAAAATAAAGGGAAATAAAAAAGTTTCCTGAGACAAAACTGGAAAAATAACATACCAGAACCTGTGGGATACAGCAAGAGGAGCTCTAAGAGGAAAGTTATAGCAATAAATGTCTATACTAAGAAGCAAAGAAAATGAAAGTGAAAGTCGCTCAGCCGTGTCTGACTCTTTATGACCCCATGGACTATATAGTTCATGGAATTCTCCAGGAAGGAATACTGGAGTGGGTTGCCTTTCCCTTCTTCAGGGGATCTTCCCAACCCAGGGGTGGAACCCAGGTCTCCCACACTGCAAGCGGATTCTTTACCAGCTGAAACACAAGGGAAGCCCAAGAATACTGGAGTGAGTAGCCTATCCCTTTTCCAGCGGATCTTCCCAGCCCAGGAATCAAATCATCCATTAAAAAAAAAAAAACAAAACAGAAAATCCTACCATTTGCAACAACATGGATGGACCTTGAAGGCATTATGCCAAGTAAAATGAGATGAAGATTAATACTCTATGCATTATGCCAAGTAAAATGAGATGAAGATTAATACTCTATGATCTCACTTTTATATGGAATCATTTTTTTAAATCCCTCAAAAAAAGAGATCAGACTTCTGATTACCAGAGGCAGAGTGGAAAAGATGAGAATATTGGAGAAGTGTGGATAAAAAGTACCAACTTCTACTTATAAGATAAATAAGCACCAGGAATATAATGAGCACTGCTGTTATGATACATAAGAAAGTTGCTGAGAGTAAATCCTAAAAGTTCTCATCAAAGAATATTTATTAACTTTTTTCTTTTCTTTTTATTGCATCTATATGAGAAGATGTTAGCTAAACCTACTGTGGTAATTATTTCAATCCATGTAAATGGAATCATCATGCTATATACCTTAAATTTATACAGTCAATGTATGTCAATTACTTCTCAATAAAACTGGAAAAAATAAAAGCTGTAATTTTAAATTTTAAAAAAAAAGATTCCTGGGCATGGCAAGTCTAAGTATTTCATAATCAATATCTAACACTTACTATCAGGTGGCATAGTCATAAAGAATCCACCTGTCACTGCAGGAGACACAAGAGACTGGATTTGATCCCTGATTGGGGAAGACTCCCCTGGAGTAAGAAATGGCAACCCACTCCAGTATTCTTGCCTGGAAAATTCCATGGAAAGAGTCGTCTGGTGGGCTACAGTGGGTCAAAAAGAGTTGGACACGACTGAGCATGCATGCACACATGGGAAAATTTACTCTTTTGATCTACATTGATCCCCAACCTTTCTGGCACCAGCAATGGGTTTCATGGAAGGTAAGCTTTCCATTAATGGGGCAGGATGGTTTGGGGATAATTCAAGCACATTACATATACTGTTCACTTTATTTCTATTACTATTGCATCAGCCTCACCTCAGATCATCAGGTATTAGATCCCGGAGGTTGGGGACCCAGATCTAACAGTTTGGGTTTATTCCTTCTTGCTACAGGTTAAAAAGTCTACGCCTTTACTCTTTGATTAGATAATCCATAAGTAAACTGTGAACCAAATACCTGATGTAATCAAAAGCAAGCTGGTAAGAATATTCTTAATGAGTATTTAAAATTGGTAAAGAAAAGTTTTATTTAAGAATATAATGGATTGAAAACAAGAGGTTTTGGAGGGCATGAAAACCAAAAAGGTGTCAGAAAAAGAAGAGTTTATAGACATCTATGCTGGTACTGGCATGCTGATTTTACATCATTACTATTTAAATTCAACAACAATATGTTTTCCATGCTTTCAAGATTTCTTTCACCTCAGGCCCTTCTTTCCTACTACTATCAAATATCCATTCCACCCCAACTTCTTCCTTTTCCCAACAAGTGACTTTTCCTACTTCATATACTACACATTTTCACATCTAGTCCCCTGCTTGTATTTCTTGAAAACACATTTCACCTTTCCTTTATAGATGTCATACAATTTACCTACACCACCATTCTCCAACCCACTTACTCAACTCCTAGCCATTTCTGCAAACTCAGTTCCGATGTCACTTTCTTATAAAGCATTCCCAAATTTATGCCTCTTATACCCCAACTCAAGTTGGGATCCCATTTTCAAACAATATTGTTACTACTATTATTATTTGCTTACATGTCTTTCTGTAAAAGAAACCCTAGAAAAGCAGTATAATGAAGCCATGTATGCCCCAATTCTAACTTTTTATCACCAGATCATGGCACAAGTACTCAATATTTATCCTGATAATACACAGATCCAGACTAATTCCAGACTTAGGAAAGAGAAAGTGAGAGGAAAGGCAGAACTATGTAAAACAGCAAACTGAAAAAAAGACTTCCTTCTAACTAGGATTTTCTGAAACTATATAAGCCAAACTCTTTCCTATTTTATATACTCTTTGATATTCCTTCCTACTTTCAAGGATAACTACTTTGTCATAGTTTTACTAATGACTCAGGATTGCCTTCTTCAATTTAGATATGACCTTTTTCTAAGTTATACAAAGTCACACCATTTATTTCTTTCCTTATTTATCAGAAATGATGACCTATTTATTATACTAGGTTGGTGCAAAAGTAATTGCAAGTCTGGATTGTTGAAATTTGCCATTTGATATTGGAATACATTCTTAAATAAATGTTGTGTTATACATCATTTGAATCCCCATTTCTTGCTTTGTATTTTTTGCTAATGAATTATTACCTGCTGTTTATTTTATATGTATTTTAGACTATAGAAACAATGTTAGACAAAAAGTAAATTCCAGTGATTTTCATAATTATGTGAGTTAAAAATGAGTTATAAAGCAGCAGAGACAACTTGCAACATCAACAATGCATTTGGCCAGGAACTGCTAATGAAGGTTTAGTGCACTGGTGGCTCGAGAAGTTTTGTAAAAGAAATGGGAGACTTGAAGATAAGGAGCATAATGGCTGGCCACTGGAAGGTGACAATGACCAACTGAGAGGATCGTCAAAACTGATCCTCTTATAACTACAGGAAAAGTTGATGAGTGATGAAAGAAGATGTGATGAAAAGTGGATTTTACACAACTAGCAACGACCAGCTCAGTGGCTGGACTGAGAAGCAGCTCCAAAGCACTTCCCAAAGTCAAACTTGCACCAAAAAAGGTCATGGTCACTGGTGGTCTGCTGCCAGTCGGATCCACTACAGTGTTCTGAATCCTGAAGAAACCAATACAGGGAAAATGCTTCCCCAGGATGCAGAAAATGCTTTCCAAGAGTTTGTTGAATCAAGCATGTATATTTTCATGCTACAGGAATAAACAAACTTATTTCTCATTGGCAAAAATGTGTTGATTATAATGGTTCCTATTTTGATTAATAAAGATGTGTCTGAGGAGCCTAGTTATAATGATTTAAAATTCAGGGTCTAAAATCATACTTACTTTTGCACCAACCTAATATTTCCCTATATGCATACTCACAAATATTCCAAGAATCTATTTAAGAACAAAATGATTTATGGTTCTTTCTTTCAACATCTAGCAGTATTTTTGTTGTTAAGGCTGGGAATGTGTATTTCTAGGTCAGGGAATTAATAAGTTCTTAGGAACAAGATACGGATGGCTAGAACAGTTCCTAATACATAGAAGATACTCAGTAAATATGGGAGAAAAGAGAAAGAGAAAACCTAGGGGGAAGGGAGAAAGTTTAGTATATCCTGTAGTATTTGCTATTTTATTTGGCACTCCAAACAGACTATTAACTTCTAATGGGCAGAAACTGTGCCATATTCACTAATATATCCCCAGTGTTTAGCACAGTATCTAGAATATAAGAAGCTCTCCATATCTGATAAATGAGCAAATCAGGGGTCAGCACACCTTTTGTAAAGGAACAAAGTAATATTTCAGTAAATATTTTATGCTTTTGGTAAAGAGTACATATTTTATGCTTAGTGATCCAAATACACTGCAACAAGTATTCAAAACTCAACTCTGCCATAGGAGCAAGAAAGCAGCCATAAACAATAAGGATGACATGGCTGTGTGCCAATAAAACTGTTCATAAAAACATGAGGTATTTTACCATAATTTTAGAAAACAAAAACAAGGTGATAAGCCATAGTTTGTCAAGCCCTAGGATGAAGGAATGAAGTCAAGACTCACAGATGAAAGGATTTGCTGAACAAATGAAGCAAAAGAGAGGGAGAAAAGAAGAAAAGAAAGAGGGAAGGAAGGGAAAATGAGCGATATCTCTGCCTAAGGAATATTGTAAGAAAAATAAAAAGAGCTGTACTTGGTTGAACATGCATTTTCCTCCAAATAACTAAAACAATATAGTATACTTTTTCAAGTCGAAAGATGTGATCTCTTTCTAAGCGTTCTTCTGCTTGTTTCAAGCCTAGCCTCTGCTCAGGTGTCAATGTAGATTCATCTATCACAGTGGCATTTTCTAAATAGTCCATCTCTGAAGAATTTTCTTTATTAGATTCATCACTCTTCATTTTACCTAGAAAAGGAAGCAATCACTTAGTTACCATCAACAGAATTGGTAAATTTTTAAAAATTTAATGAAAAACAGACATTCAATGTATACACATACAGAAAAAATATTTTTCCTTAGTAGCGCAAATTGGTATACCTACATAAAATATTAAGTAAAAGATATACAAGATATCAAAATTCACACACAAAAAACCACTTCATGGGTCAAATGCCTATCTTCTTCTGACCTACCTGTATCAAAAAAGACAACTATAACTAAGACTCACTATACAAGGCTAATGTAACATACTATCTTGCAGAATCTCCAGAGTAAATATGATATAAAGCTACTTTAAATCCCAAAAGTGACTCACTGAAGTCACTTCAGTGACTTTATCACTATAAAGTATGAGCTAAAAGAACATATATACTCCAGACCACAAATTCACAAATCTATGAGGGTCCTTCTTCTTTGCTTTCACTGAACTCAATAGATATTTCAACCACATCAGTATTTTTTCTTTGTTTCTCCTAGCTAGATTGTAATCTCTTTAAGGCACAGACTATGTACTTTCAATCCATGCATTTCTAGTACCTATCAATATATACTTGGAATATAGTAGGTTCCAACATGCAATAATGCATGTTCCACCAGTGTGATATTTTAAAATACAAACTGAATCATGTAACTCTCATGCTTAAAATACCTAATAGGCTCTCATAAAGTTCAGAATAAAGTTTTAAATTCTCTAACACACAACACATAGTACTTGTCCTCTTGCAGGCGGTCAACAGTTTAAATACAATAATTCCAAGTTGGGCAAACACTATAAAGGAAAAAAAAAAAGTAACGGAAAAGGAGATAAACTTTCAGGGAAGGCTTTTCTGAGATTTTAAGCCAAGACCTCAAAAACAGAGCTGGGGCTCCCCTGATGGTCCACTGGTTAAGACTTCACTTTCCAATGCAGGGGGTATGGGTTCAATCCCTGGTTGGGGAACTAAGATCCCACATGCCTCATGGCCAAAAAGCCAAAACATAAAACAGAAGCAATACTGTAACAAATTCAATAAAGACTTAAAATGGAAAATAAAAAGTTTAAAAATTTTTTAAAAGAGCTAAGTAGTCTATATCTCCAACCTTATATCCTGCCCTAATACTTTCCACTTCATTCATAACAAGAGTGTTACAATGGATCACTGCCTTTACATGTTCTATTTCCTCTACTATCAAGGCCCGTCCCACTTCAACTAGTACTATTTACCTATACTGCAAAAATCAGCTTAAGCTTCACCTGTTTCAGAAGACAGTTTGATATTTATATTCTCCGAGCACTATTATCTCACATTTTCACAGTTATGTAATTTGTATTCATTTATCTACATGTTACATTAAATAATGAATTCCTTGATGCTAATAACCAGGTCTTATTCACTTTTGTACCTTCAGATTTTAATACAATGCCTAGACCAGAGATGACAATAACAGCATGTTAAATTGACTTGGACAAATCTAGTATCACTTTTAAAAGTAAATGCTCACAGATAATCAATAAACCTCTCCCTGCTCCCCTGAAAAGCCACTCTACATGCCATCTATAAGAACCCTGAAAGTTGGTTCTTTCTTTTGATAGCACTAATTTTCTGAACAAAAACAGTGTGCCTCTGGAGGTGATATGTCTCCTACCACAAGAAGGGCACAACTGGAGTATTACTTAGCAATGAGAAAGAATGATATACCAATACCTACTACAATAAGGATGAATCTTAAAATACACTAAGTGAAAGAAGTCAAACACAAAAGGCCACATGCTTCAGGATTTCGTTCATATAAAAGAGGCAATCTACAAAGACAGAAACTAAATTAGTAGTTGGCAGTACCTAGGACGACAAGATAATGAGTGGTGACTGCTAATGGGTATGGAATTTCTTTTAGAGGTAGTGATAATATTCAAGATTTAGACAGTGGAAATGTCTACACAATTTTATAAATACACTAAAAAACACTAAATTGTATATTTTTAAATGGCAAACGTTACGGTGTAAGAATTGTATCTCAAAACATAAAAAGGTAAATGGGAGAAACTTTAAATATGACACAAGAACTTTGGAGAAAAATTAAAATGGAACAAGGAATAAGGAGTGCCAGAAGTAGAGGTAAGGGTTATAAATTTTAGATAAGGAACCCAGCAAAAGGCTCAATGAGAAGGTGAAGGAGTAAGGCAGCTGGCCATGTGGCCATCTGGAAGAAGAGTGTTCCAGGCAAAGAAAAAAGCAAATACAAAAGACAATAGGTGACCATTTGCCTTCCATTTGAGGAACTGCAAGCAAATCATGCTGTTGGAATGGAGAAAAAGGATAAGAAGTAGATAAATGAGAGCAGAGAAGCAGGGGGGAGTGTCGAAAATCACAAGGTCACAGCAAGGACACTAGCTTTTACTCTGATATATTGAAAACCACTGAAACATTCTGAATAGCAGTAACACAATCTGAATAAATTTAACAGGATCATTCTGGCTGCTATGTTGAAAACATAAGGAAGGATGGTATAAGCGAAAAGTAAAAAGATGAGTTACTAATAGGTTCTGCTGCCAAAAGCATGATCCTGACCACCAGCAGCAGCAGTTTCATTCAGGGGCTTGTTAGAAATCCAGCATCATCAGACTCTTAACTTTCTAAATAAAAAACCCCAGAGAATGGAGCCCAAGAATCTGAATTTTAATATACTTCCCAGGTGATTACTACACACATTAAAGTTTGAGAAGCCCAGATCTAGAATATTCTCCCTTCAAATATTTACCAGGCACACTCTCTCACGTCTTATCTTCAAATATTTGCTCTAATGTTACCTTCTCAGTGACAATTTAAATATGAAACATCACCACCACCAGACACAGCAGCATCATTCTTTCATTCTTTATGACCTTTCCTGTTTTATTTATAATATTTATCACCATCTAACTTATTACATACTTCTGCTACTTACTATGTTTGCCATCTATTTCTTCCCACTAGAATATTAACTCCATAAGCGTAATATTACCTGTTTTGTTCATTATTATATTCTCAGTGACTAGATCAGTTACTGGCACATAGCAGATATCAGTCAAAATATTTTTTAAATTTATGAATGGCAAAAGGAGAAACTGTGTAACTGCTACACAGGAGCCAAAGTTGGACTCAATGAAAATTAATTCCACTAATCAGGTGGGCCTGAGATTAATCAAAAGTCTATAACCTATGTTAAATTAAGTCCAAATAGACAATGACCTAGACAAAGAGATTTTACTCTATTTAATTTACAAAGGGGAAATCTATGTAAAAATTTAACTTACAAAATAGAAAAAAAAGTGCTACATAATTATGTATCAACATGACTTCAAGGCCAATATTATACATACTGCAGAGAGTTCTTTAAAATAAGCCCTTATTTATGAAATGATTACTATAACTCATTCTTATTACTTTGTTAAAACAAGTATCCCAAAAGGACCTCTACTCGGTCTACTATCTTCCTTAAGCTAGTTCAACTTGTTTTCCATGTTAACAAACAACAAAACTGCACTTAATTGGAGAAATAATAATAATAAAGGATATTCATTGCCATTGTGCCTACTGTGTCAAGGACTACCTGAAACATTCTATGAATTATTTCACTTAACCTTTATAACAAAGGCAGTAGCACCTCCACTCAAAAAAAAATGAGGAAACTGAAGATATGTTGTAAAGGATAGGCAGCTTATCCAAGATCACAAAGCTCTAAAGTGAGAAAGATAAAATTCAAAGCCTATGAAATTTTACTCCAGAGCTCACTAGCTTAACTCACTCTGTCACTTTATTTTGTCACCTTTAAAAAAAAATCTTTAAATCACAGCTTTAACTAATTAAAGTGATCAGACCCTTGTAAGTGATCTCATACACCAGTATTTCCCAACTTTAGTCACATACTATCATGTTTAGATTTGCCATATCCAAAAACTTCCAGTACTATTATTTATTTGATATTGTCTTTAATTTGGCTTACTTTTTGGGGCCTTGTCCTAAGCCACATCTATTAAAGTATTAATTTTTTTTTTTACATACATACAGGTACCTCTACTAAATTAAAAAATAAAACAGGTTTGTCAATAAACCATTGTACCACTAGAAACAAAAAGAAGTTATTTCTGAACTCTTTATTAGCATTTCTCAAAAAGTGGTAAATAATGACTTAAAAATAGCTTTTTCTAGTTATACATCAAGAAAAGGTTTTATTCTTTTAGCCACAGAAACATCAGGAAAAAAGACTGCCAGGGAAAATTCATTAATTTCAACAAAATTAAGATTACTCAAGAGACATGGACAATATTTATAAGCAATCAATTAAAGCTAATATCAAGATCCCATTAGAAAATTAATTTTACATTGATAGTGCTCAAGTAAATTCCAACAGTGTCCTGACAAATCTCTGTTCCCAGTTTTGTTCCCGTCAAAGAATTTGCTGCATTGTATCCCCAAAAATAGACACACACATATATATGTGAACACAGTGCTACCTCTTTAGTGGCTTCTCAAAACACTCATAAAGTCCTATCATATCTTAAAGGTCCCTTACTCTCTAATTTTTGTGTGACTTTTTCAGCTCCATCTTTTGCCACATTCCTCCTCAAGTCCTTGTTTCAGTTATAATGAATCTTGGTCACACCTGCAGTCTCACATCATGCCTTTTCTCAACCCAAAGTCTAAATGTTGCTGATGTTTAGTTACTAAGTTGTATCCGACTCTTTTGCCACCCCATGAACTGTAACAGCCTGCCACAGGCTCCTCTGTCCATGGGATTTCCCAGGCAAGAATACTGGAGTGGGTTACCATTTCCTTCTCCAGGGGATCTTTCCAACCCAGGGAATGAACCTGTGTCTCCTGCATTGGCAGGGAGATTCTTTACCACTGAGCCACCAGGGAAGCCCCAAAAGTCTAAATACCTCAATTAAATCAAGTACTTTCTCAATTCTAAGTTTTTGGCACTAAACTAAATTACCACTTATTTATCTGTAATACCTTCACCTAACTAGAAGCTTCCTTGAGACCTGTGGTTGTGTTCTTTTGGTTTTCCATTGTAAATACCTGACATATAATAGGAACTCAATACATGCATACACGTTTGGTGACTGAATGGGCATTGTATTACCAGGACCACTTAAAAAGAGTATATGTGTTTGTGTGTGTACCAAATACAGAAGCCACTAAATTCGTATTTTCGCAAGCTTTGTCCTATCATAATAAATGTTTTTCCATCTAAAGAATGTCTTTTTCATAGTTAAAATTGTTAAACTAGGAAAAAATTTAAAGGACATTAATATTAAAAAATCTCTCCAAAAATGTGACTTGTGGGATAATCTAAGTTTTACTTACTCAAATCATCTGATATGTCTTCAGTTCCTGAAGCACTATCATCAGAATCACCAGTATTATCTGTACACGTTTGCTGCTTCTGAGGTCGTTGTGAGTTTTCCATAGCAGATTTTTCTTCTTCTGCAACACCAATATTCACTTTATCCACAGAAGTAAAGGAGCTTGGAATTTTTTTTCCAATGTGCTGTAATTCTGTCTGTCTCATGTTTTCTTTCAACAATAAATTGGGTACCTTCTCAGCTTCTGCTGGCAGGCTGGGTACCGTTTCTGATTTCATCTGAGAACCAGGCACTTTTTCTGCTTTCCTCTGTGAATTAAGTGTCTTTTCTGCTATTATTGCCTGTGAACTGGGTGTCTTTTCTGTTTTCACTGGTGAATTAGGTGACTTTGATGGTTTTTCTGTTTTTGCCTGAAAACTGGGTGCTCTTTCTACTTTTGCCTGAGAAACAGGTAACTTTTCTGCTTTCGCTGGTGAATTAGGTGATTTTTTTGCTTTGCAGTGACTTTGATCTCGAAGGACTAAATCTTTACCTGGAACACTGGCAGCATTTACTTTACATGATTTAACTTCTGTTTTTTCTATACAAATATCATTTTGCTTATTTTTTTTACTACTATTCCTATTAGGAGAGTTGGTCCCAATTTCTTTTATGGATTTATCATTTTTAGCTTTCAAAGTTTGATTAGTTATAACTTTAACTGCTTTGCTTTCTTCAGAAAGAGCCCAAGCATTCTTCTTTGGTTCATGATTTTCATTTTCAGAGGTCTTAGACTCTTCCATTATTTGAAAATCTGCTTCTTTCTATGATATTGTAAAGTGGCAGAGCTCCAGTAGTTTGAATTACTTCAAATCCAGTTTAGGCAAACAAACTATTGGGTTAAGAAAACAACAACAACAACAAAAAAATCTGTTATTTAAAATGCAAAAACCATTTTTTTAAAATTGGTTAGACATAAAAAAAAGCTTTTACAATTTACTTTCAAAATTGAATAGTAAAAAATAAAACATTTAAAACTCTGAAAACAATATGGGAAAAGGTTAATGCCCACTTAGTAAATAACAGCAAAATGCCCATAAAGGAGGTTCTAATGTAATTCTGGCAAATGACATCAAACATGGGAATTTTAGAAGTAAAATGCTGTTTTACACTAAGCATTTCAACTAAAAGGGAAATGAAACTTGCAACTGATGTACCACAATTAACCTAAAAGAAAATGAAGCAAAAATAACACAACAAATTGGAAAAGACGCTGATTCTGGGAAAGACTTACAGCAAAAGAAGGGAACGGCAGAGGATGAAATGGTTAGATAGCATCATTAACTCAACATGAATCTGAGCAAACTCCGGGAGATAGTGAAGGACAGGGAAACCTAGGATGCTGCAGTCCAGGGGGCTGCAAAGAGTCAGACATGACTTAGTGACTAAACACACACCCAGGTAGTAAGATCTTTCCCACATGACTTTCCTACTAAACACTACCTGTTTATGTCATTAATCTACTTCTAACTTGACCCTTGCACTCATCTCACATGCTAGTAAAGTAATGCTCAAAATTCTCCAAGCCAGGCTTCAGCAATACGTGAACCGTGAACTCCCCGATGTTCAAGCTGGTTTTAGAAAAGGCAGAGGAACCAGAGATCAAATGGCCAACATCCGCTGGATCATGGAAAAAGCAAGAGAGTTCCAGAAAAACATCTATTTTTGCTTTATTGACTATTTATATGCCTTTGACTGTGTGGATTACAATAAACTGTGGAAAATTCTAAAAGAGATGGGAATACCAGACCACCTAACCTGCCTCTTGAGAAATCTGTATGCAGGTCAGGAAGCAATAGTTAGAACTGGACATGGAACAACAGACTGGTTCCAAATAGGAAAAGGAGTACATCAAGGCTGTATATTGTCACCCTGCTTATTTAACTTCTATGCAGAGTACATCATGAGAAACGCTGAACTGGAAGAAACACAAGCTGGAATCAAGATTGCCAGGAGAAATATCAATAACCTCAGATATGCAGATGACACCACCCTTATGGCAGAAAGTGAAGAGGAGCTAAAGAGCCCCTTGATGAAAGTGAAAGAGGAGAGCAAAAAAGTTGGCTTAAAGCTCAACCTTCAGAAAACGAAGATCATGGCATCTGGTCCCATCACTTCATGGGAAATGGATGGGGAAACAGTGGAAACAGTGTCAGACTTTATTTTTTTGAGCTCCAAATCACTGCAGATGGTGACTGCAGCCATGAAATTAAAAGATACTTGCTCCTTGGAAGAAAAGTTATGATCAACCTAGATAGCATATTCAAAAGCAGAGACATTAACTTTGCCGACTAAGGTCCATCTAGTCAAGGCTATGGTTTTCCTGTGGTCATGTATGGATGTGAGAGTTGGACTGTGAAGAAGGCTGAGCACCGAAGAATTGATGCTTTTGAACTGTGGTGTTGGAGAAGACTCTTGAGAGTCCCTTGGACTGCAAGGAGATCCAACCAGTCCATTCTGAAGGAGATCAGCCCTGGGATTTCTTTGGAAGGAATGATACTAAAGCTGAAACTCCAGTACTTTGGCCACCTCATGCGAAGAGTTGACTCATTGGAAAAGACTCTGATGCTGGGAGGGATTGGGGGCAAGAGGAGAAGGGGACGACTGAGGATGAGATGGCTGGATGGCATCACGGACTCGATGGACGTAAGTCTGAGTGAACTCTGGGAGATGGTGATGGACAGGGAGGCCTGGTGTGCTGCGATTCATGGGGTCACAAAGAGTCGGATACAACTGAGCGACTGAACTGAACTGAACTTGACCCTTTATGGGGAATCAACGTCAACAGACTTTTTCCATCTCCAAAGAACAAAGAAGTTTAACAAAATCTTCTGAAGTAAGAAAAATTTAAAAAACCAATGGGAACTCAGAGTTTAAAAATGATAGTAATATTCTGTATGATGATATAATGGTGGATATATGTCATTATACATTTGTCAAAAGCCACAGAATGGATATCTGTAAGACTGAACTCCAAGGTCAACTATGACTTTGGATGACAATGATGTGTCAGTGTAGGTTCATCAATTAATAACAAATGTACCATTCTGGTGCAGGGATGTTGATAGTGCGGGAAGCTATTCCTGTGGGGGGAAAGGGAGTTACATGGGCACTATGGTTGGATGGCATCACCAACCCAATGGACATGAGTTTGAGCAAGTTCCAGAAGATGGTAGAGAACAAGGAAGCCTGGTGTGCTGCAATTCACAGGGTCACAAAGAGTCGGACGTGACCGAACAACTGAACAACAACAATGTATTTTCTGCCCAACTATATGGTGAAACTAAAACTGCGCTAAAAGAATAATAATGTTTACAAAAAGATAGTAATAATGAATAAAAAGTCAAACCAATTTTTTTCTAAAATATTAAAAGAACTATTATACTTTTACCACAGAATACAAACTATAAACAAATCAACATACTACATTTTATAGCCCCTCTATACGAGAAATAGCTTGTATACTATGTATTATGAAAATCAGGATTTTTTTTTTTTTT
>SJYQ01003775.1:435257-470285 GCA_006410935.1 Redunca redunca
TACTTAAAAATACGCCTCTAAACAAAGATTAAAAACATGAATAAAAATTAGTCACCAAAAGCAAACTGCATGTAGCACTTTTGATTTAACTTGGTTAATTTATTAAATAACAAATTTGGGCAGTCAAACACTTTTAATCATATAACTATACATCATTTTAAAACAAAAATACTACCTAAATTCAAAAGATCAGAACACAATTCATTTACTCCAAACTATGTTTATGTCAAAGCGTATTTCCAAAAAAATGAAAGAAATCAAACTTACCCAGTTATGTCTTCACTGAAACATCTTATTCAACTTGGTGTGCGTGCATGCTCAGTCATGTCCGACTCGACCCCACAGACTGTAGCCTGCCAGGCTCCTCTGTCCATGGGATTTTCCTGGCAAGAATATTGGAGTGGGTTGCCATTTCCTCCTCCAGGCAATCTTCCCCACCCAAGGATCAAACCTGAGTCTCCGGTCTCCTGCACTGGCAGGCAAATTCTTTACCACTGAGCCATCTGGGATTACTAATTCTACAAACCTACTTGGACCTAGCTTTTATAATTCCTGTTGTAGTACAGTCCTCTATGTTCTCTGCCTTCATCTCTGTTCAGATTAATATTATATTTTATTTTAGAAACCTACTAGGCAGACAAGCAACAAGGACATATTGTATAGCACAGGAAATTACAGCCATTATCTTGTGATAACTTTCAATGGAGTACAATCACTAAAAACACTGAATCACTATGCTGCACACTTGAAACTAATATTGTAAATAAAATATATTTCAATTAAAAAAATTTTACTAGGCTTTTCTTTTTAAATTATATTTTTTTCTTTCTCCCTCCTGTGTCCTCACATGGTTGTCCCTCAGTCTCTAAATTATTCCATAGGATAATATTTAAAGGAATTAATTAAAACTTAAGCCAAAGCCATATTAGATTTTCACCATTAATTTCTTTTTTGACTAACATTATTTTCCAGTAAAAAGCTGGAAATATAGCACTTTTACCTATAAACGAATGTTTTTGCTCCTGGATTTTTGATATTTAAATTTAATACATTTTTCTTTTATAATTCTTGATAAAATTTTTTTTTACATACCTATCAAAACAGTTGTCAAACATATATAATTTCTTGTAGAAACTACTGCAGGTTCCTAATTTTAAAAATAAAAATGGGCTCTATTCTAAAGTACTAGATTAACCTTATCCAGTAACAAATTATTTTAAATTTTCCTTTGCTATTCTATGATAACTCTAATAATTTTGTAGACATCATCTTACTGACAAAAGCCTAAACAATAAAGACCTGATATAGCTAAGGTGATCCACAATTCTGTTTATAAAACTTTTTAGACACACTATTCCTCTACTCAAAAAGAAAAAAAGAACAGAAAAACCTTTATAAATCAAGTTTGTATGTATAAATAAAAGCTACAAAGATTTTTTTAAAAATCAATCTACTGAATATAGATAAACGCAACCAGAGAATTAAAAGACTGAAAAATTGCCAGGTTTCACTTTCAGTGAGCAATCTGTTTCACATAACTGAAACAATATTTACACTTTTAATAGGAATAATGTGTTATTAAAAAACATACCTCAGTTATTTTCTGATCTTCCCACTTTTTCTTATATGAGTGGCAAATGTCCTCTTGCTTCCAAAAAAGCCTAGGTAATTTGACAGCAAAACAGCTATTTTTAACTTTTTTTTTAAGCTATCAACAATATGGGCTTCCCAGTTGGCACTAGTGGTAAAGAACCCATCTGCCAATTCAAGAGACTCAAGTTTGATCCCTGGGTCAGCAATATCCCCTAGAGAAGGAAATGGCACCCACTCCGTATTCCTGTCTGGAGAATCCCATGGACAGAGGAGCCTGGAGGACTACAGTCCACAGAGCTGGACACAACTGAAGCAACGTAAAATGCATGCATCAAGAGTATAAAATTCTCCCCAAAGCTATGTCCCTAGAAATGAAGTTCTCTCTGAGAACACAGTGCTTTGAAAATAAGATTCACTGCTTCCCAGTGCACATTCAGCAAAATTGGTTGAAACAAATAAAAATGTCAGACTTTCCAGTTCCTGGGTTTTTTTATAATGCAGTAATAAGTATTAAATGAGATTTTAACCTTAAATAATCAATTATTAACAAGAAAATACAGATAATTTTTAACAAATTTGAGTGTCTGATATAGAAAACAATAGCATTCAGAAAGTATTCCATGCAATTTTTAGTAAATCATTAAACATAAGTCCATTTCCTACTTCTAGTTCTAATCATGTCTTCTACCTTCCTTGAATCCTTACCATCAATGACTACCACAATGCTACGTACTTAATAAACATTTAAACTCACTAACAATTAAAAGAATATCTACTCCAGTCTAATGTCTTTACATCATTCTTTTCCTGCTGCAAACTAAAGTCTTCAGCAGAAATTGGAATTCTTTCAAGAGAAGTTTTTGATGCCTTTCTGTAATTATCCATCATTCAATTGGCAGGCTGACCACAAGTTCTGGAGCCTGAAACTTAAAAAGTGTTGTTTGGATACATTAACTGAGAAAGCTTACCTGAAATAACTGTTGGCGTAATTAATGGAAAAACTGTATCACAGAAAGAGTTACGTTACTGCTCAAGTAACCCTTCATGGGATAGACAAAGGAAACTATTTTAAGGCATAATTACAGAAAGTTATCCGAAGTTCCTACTATTTTGGAAAGAAAAATTATATGATGAGTCAATTTCAGGTAAGGCCTCCAACCCCTAGTTCAGACAATAAAGAATCTGTCTACAATGAAGGAGACTTGGGTTTGATTCCTGGGTGGGGAAGATCCCCTGGAGAAGGGAATGGCAACCCACTCCAGTATCTTGCCTGGAGAATCCCATGGATAGAAGAACCTGGCAGGCTACAGTCTGCCAGGAGTTGCAAAGAGTGGGACACAACTGTGAGTCTAACACTTTCACTTTTCCAACCCCTGAGGCCCACTAGTTACTTACTGAGTGACATTAAATAAGAGACACTGATCCTCTCTAAGTCATTTCTAAACTATAAAATAAACCAGTCTATTCCAACTAAGATGTTATAATTCAAAGCAAATCCTAAAACACAGTGATGCTAATGTTATATTGGTTCTGATAATTTTACAATTACCGAAAATCACCAAGGACCTCTCAGTTCCCATAAAGACAGAGCTTTTGTACAGATGTTAACCAGACTTATTATGGTGATCATTTCCCAATATACTTGAATACGGAATCAGTATATTGTACGTTTGTGCTAAGTCACTTCAGTTCACTTCTGTGACCTAGGGACTGTATGGACTGTAGTCCTCCAGGATTCTCTGTCCATCACCATATCCTGGAGCTTGCTCATACTCATGTCTATCCAGTCAGTAATGCCATTCAACATCTCATCTTCTGTCTCCTCCTCCTGCCTTCAATCTTTCCCAACATCAGGGTCTTTTCCAATGAGTCAGTTTTTCCCATTAGGTGGCCAAAGTATTGGAGCTTCAGCTTCAACATCAGTCCTTCCAATGAATATTCAGGACTGACTTCCTTTAGGATGGACTGGATTGATCTCCTTGCAGTCCAAGCGACTCTCAAGTCATCTCCAACACTACAGTTCAAAAGCATCAATTCTTCGCCACTCAACTGTCTTTATGGTCCAACTCTCACATCCATAACATGACTACTGGAAAAACCACAGCTTTGACTATATGGACTGTTGTCGGCAAAGGAATGTCTCTGCTTTTTAATATGCTGTCTGTTTATCATAGCTTTTCTTACAAGGAAAAGGAAAGTGAAAGTCGCTCAGTTGTGTCTGACTCTTTGCAACCCCATGGACTGTACAGTCCATGGAATTCTCCAGGCCAGAATACTGGAGTGCGTAGCCTTTCCCTTCTCCAGGGGATCTTCCCAACCCAGGGATCAAACCCAGGTCTCCCACACTGCATGCGGATTCTTTACCAGCTGAGCCACAAAGGAAGCCCAAGAATACTGGAGTGAGTAGCCTATCTCTTCTCCAGCAGATCTTCCCAACCCAGGAATCAAACCGGAGTCTTCTGCATTGCAGGTAGATTCTTTACCAACTGAGTTATCAGGAAAGCCCTCTTCCAAGGAGCAAGCGTCTTTTAATTTCATGACTGCAGTCACCATCTGTAGTGATTTTGGAGCCCAAGAAAACAAAGCTCAGTGGTAAAGAATCCACCTGCCAGGCAGGAGACATGGGTTCGATCCCTGGTCTGGGAAGATCCCACGTGCTGCAGAGCAACTAGGCCCATGAGCCAGAACTACTGACGCTGTGCTCTACAGCCCAAGAGTTGCAACTACTGAAGCCCATGCACCCTAGAGCCTGTGCTCTGCAACAAGAGAAGCCACTGCAATGAGAAGCCCACACACAACTAGAGAGTAGCCTCTGCTTGCCTGAACTAGAGAAAAAGTCCACACAATGAAGACCCAACAAAGCCAAAAATAAATAAGTAAATAATTACTTTAAATGTAAATGAGTTAGCCTCTTCAATTAAAGGCAAAGATTGGAAAACTAAATGAAAAAACATATGATCCATCTATCATCTATCTATAAGAGTATAAGAGATTCACTTTAGAGGCAGAAGCAGAGGTTGAAAGTAGAGTCTGGAAAAAGATATTCCATGAAAACAGTAATCAAAATAGAGCTGAACTGGCTATATAATTGTCAGGAAAAAAATATACTTTAAGTCAAAACAGGTAACAACAGACAAAGAAGGGCATTATACACTGATAAAAAGTTTAATCCAGCAAAAGCATGAAATAATTATAAACATATATGAACCTAATAACAGCCCCAAAATAGGAAGCAAAAATTAACAAAATTTAAAAGAGTAATAGCCAGTTCTATGACAATGGCTGGATCCCTATCCCAAACTACCTATGACATTTTTCACAGAACTAGAACAAATAATCCTAAAATTTATATGGAACCAAAAAAGACCCAGAATTGCCAAAGCAATCCTGAAGAAAAAGAACAAAGCAGGAAGCATAACCATCCTAGACTTCAGATAATACTACAAAGCAATAGTAATCAAAACAGCATGGTATTGGCACCAAAAAAAGACATATGGATCAATGGAATAGAACAGAGAGCCCAAAAATAAACCCACACACCTACTGTCAATTAATTGTCAACAAAGGAAGCAAGAATATACGATGGGATAAAAGAGAGTGATATTAAGAGGATTTCCTTGGTGGTCTAGCAAGTAAGACTCTGTGCTCCCAATGCACTGGGCCCAGGTTCAATTCCTAGCAGGGGAACTGGATCCCACATGCCATAACTAAGACTTTGTACACTGCAACTAAAGATCCCACATGCCACAAGAAAGACCTAGCATGGTCCAATAAATAAATAAAAATGAATAAAAAAAATTTTTAAGTGGTGTTGAGAAAGCTGGACAGCCACATATAAATCAATAAAGTTAGAACACAATCTCTAACCATTAACAGAAATAAACTCAAAATGATTTAAAGACTTAAAGATTTTAGACATTAACACCATAAAACTCCCAGAAGAAAACATGGGTGAAATATTCTCTGACATAAATCATATCAGTATTTTAGATCAGTCTCCTAATGCAACAGAAATAAAAATAAAAATAAACAAATGGGACCTAATCAAACTTACAAGCCTTGGCATACCAAAGGAAACCATAAATGAAACAAAAAGACAACCTACAGAACGGGAAACCATAAATAAATGAAACAAAAAGACAACCTACAGAACGGGAAAAAATATTTGCAAGACCAACAAGGGCTTAAATTCCAAATTATACAAATAATTCATACAACAATAAAACAAACAATCCAATCAAAAAATTAACAGAAGATCTAAAACAGACATTTCCCCAAGCAAGACATACAGATGGCCAAAAAACACATGAAAAGATGCTCAACATCGCTAATTATCAGAGAAATGTAAATCCAAACTATAATGAGGTACCACCTCACACCAGTCAGAATGGCCATCATCAAAAAGTCTACAAACAACAAATGCTGGAGAGGGTGAAGACAAAAGGGAACCCTCCTACACTGTCGATGGGAATACAAGTTGGTGCAACCACTGTGGAAACCCCTCAGAAAACCAAAAATAGAGCTATCATTTGTTGTTGTTGTTGTTCAGTCACTAAGTTGTGTCCAAAAAAATGGACTGCAGCACACCAGGCTCCTCGGTCGTCCACCATCTCCCAAAGTTTGTTCAAACTCATGTCCACTGAATCAGTGATGCTATCTAGCCTTCTCATTCTCCGCTGCCCCCTTCTCCTTTTCTCTTCAATCTTTCCCAGCATCAGAGTCTTTTCCAATGAGCCAGCTCTTCCCATCAGGTGGCCAAAGTATTGGTACTGCAGCATCAGTCTGTCCAGTTAATATTCAGGGTTGATTTCCTTTAGGATTGACTGGTTTGATCTTGCTGCCCAAGGGACTCTTAAGAATCTTCTCCAGCACTACAATTCAAAAGCATCAATTCTTTGGTATTCAGCCTGCTTTACAGTCCAATTCTCACATCCATACATGACTACTAGAAAACCACAACTTTATAAGGACCTTTGTCAGCAAAGTGATGTCTCTGCTTTTCAGTTTATTGTCTAGGTTTGTCATAGCTTTCCTTCCAAGGAGCAAACATCTTTTAACTTCATGCCTGCTCCAGTGATTCTGGCATCCAAGAAAATAAAATCTGTCTCTGCTTTCACTTTTTTCCCTTCTATTTGCCATGAAGTGATGGGACTGGATGCCATGATCTTGGCTTTTTTTATGCTGAATTTCAAGCTAGCTTTTTCACTCTTTCACCCTCATTAAGAGGCTCTTTAGTTCCTCTTCACTTTCTGCCATTAAGTGGCATCATCTGCATATCTGAGGTTGTTGACATTTCTCCCAGCAATCGTGATTCCTGCTTGTGATTCATCCAGCATGGTATTTCACATGATGTACTACTCTGTATATAAGTTAAATAAGCAGGGTGACAATATACAGCCTTGTCATAATCCTTTCCCAATTTTGAACCACTCTATTGTTCCATGTCCAGTTCTAACTGTTGCTTCTTGACCTGCCCATAGACTTCTCAGGAGACAAGTACAGTTTGTTGTGATTCACACAATGAAGAAGATGTTTTTCTGGAATTCCCTTGCTTTCTCCATGATTCAACAAATGTTGGCAATTTGATCTCTGGTTCCTCTACCTTCTCTAAAGAAATTCAGCTTGAACATCTGCAAGTTCTCAGTTCCCATACTGCTGAAGCCTAGCATGAAGGATTTTGAGCATAGCCTTGCTAGCGTGTGAAATGAGCTGAACTGTACGGCAGTTTGAACATACTCAACTGAACACAGAGTTCCAGAGAACAGCAAGAAGAGATAAGAAGGCCATCTTAAGTGAACAAGGCAAAGACATAGAGGAAAACAATAGAATGGGAAAGACCAGAAATCTCTTCAAGAAAACTGGAGATATTAAGAGAACATTTCATGCAAGGATGGGCAGCATAAAAGGACAGAAACAGGAAGACCTAACAGAAGCAGAAGAGGTTAAGAAGAGGTGGCAAGAATACACAGAATAACTATACAAAAAAGATCTTAATGATCCAGGTAACCATGGTGGTGTGGTCACTCACCTAGAGATGGACATCCTGGAGTGGCAAGTCAGGTGGGCCTTAGAAAGCATTACTATGAACAAAGCTAGCAGAGGTGACAGAATTCCAGGTGTGCTATTTAAAATTGTAAAAGAGCTACCATAAGATCCAGCAATCCCACTCCAGGGCATATATCTAGACAAAGCTATAATTCAAAAGATACACGCATTTGTATCTTCATAGCATCACTCTTCACCATAGTCAAGGCATGGAAACAACCTAAATGACCATGGACAGATGAATGGATGAAGAGTGGTACACATATGCAAGGGAATATCAATCTGCTATTTAAAAGAACAGCATTATGACATTTGCAACAGTTAGAACTGGATATGGAACAACAGACTGGTTCTAAATTGGGAAAGGAGTATGTCAAGGCTGTATATTGTCACCCTGCTTATTTAACTTCTATGTGCAGAGTACATCATGAGAAATACCATGCTGGATGAATCACAAGCTGGAATCAAGATTGCCGGGAGAAATATCAATAACCTCAGATATGCAGATGACACCACCCTTATAGCGGAAAGTGAAGAACTAAAGAGCCTCTTGATGAAAGTGAAAGAGGAGAGTGAAAAAGTCAGCTTAAAGCTCAACATTCAGAAAACTAAGGTCATGGCATCTGGTCCCATCACTTCCTGGCAAATAGATGTGGAAACAGTGACAGATTTTATTTCCTTTGGCTCCAAAAATCACTGCAGATGGTGACTGCAGCCATGAAATTAAAAGATGGCTGCTCCTTGGAAGAAAAGTTATGAACAACCTAGACAGCATATTAAAAAGCAGAGACATTACTTTGCCAACAAAGGTCCGTCTTGGCAAAGCTATGGTTTTCCCAGTAGTCATGAATGGATGTGAGAGTTGGACTATAAAGAAAGATGAGCACCGATGAATTGAAGGCTTTTGAACTGTGGTGTTGGAGAAGACTCTTGAGAGTCCCTTGGACTGCAAGGAAGTCCAACCAGTCCATCCTAAAGGATATCAGTGCTGAATATTCACTGGAAGGACTGATGCTGAAGCTGAAACTCCAATACTTTGGCCACCTGATGTGAAGAACTGACTCATTTGAAAAGATCCTGAAGCTGGGAAAGATTGAAGGCAGGAGGAGAAGGGGACGACAGAGGATGAGATGGTTAGATGGCATCACCGACTCAACGGACACGTGCTTGAGTAGACTCCAGGAGTTGGTGATGGAGAGGGAGGCCTGGTGTGCTGCAGTCCATGGGGTCACAAAGAGTCAGATATAACTGAGCGACTGAACTAAACTGATGTCATTTGCAGCCCAGAGATTGTCATACTGTGTGAAGTAAGTCAGACATAGAAAAACAAACACTATATGATATCACTTATATCTGAAATCTAAACAAAAAGGGAGGGTACAAATGAACTTATTTAGAAAACAGAAGCAGAATTACAAATATAGAAAACAAACTTATGACTACCTGAGGATGGGGGGTAGGGAGAGGAGGGATAAATTGGGAGATTGGGACTGACATATACATAGTACTATATATAAAATAGAGAGCTAATAAGAACCTGTATAGCACAAGGAACTCTACTCAATACCCTGTAACAACTTATATAGAGAAGAATCTTTAAAATAGTGTGGATATATGTATATGTAAAACTGATTCACTTTGCTGTACACCTGACATTGATACAACATTGTAAATCAACTCTACTCCAATAAAAATTTTTTTTAAAGATGTAGTACATATATATAATGGAATACGATTCAGTCATAAGAACAAAATAAATAATGCCATTTACAGCAGCATGGCTGCAACTAGAGATTATCACACTACATGAAGGAAGTCAGAAAAAGACAAATATTGTATGATATCACTTATACAGATATATATGTGTGTGTGTGTACAATCTAAAATATAACACAAATGAACCTAACTATGAAGCAGAAGCAGACACAAAAACATAGAGAACAGACTTGTGGTTGCCAAGGAGAAGGGGCTGTGTGGGGGGATGGACTGGAAGTTTGGGGTTAATAGATGCAAACTATTACATATGGAGTAGACTGAAAACAAGGTTTTACTGTATAGTACAGGGAATTATATTCAGTATCCTGGGATAAAACACAATGGAAAATAATATTAAAAAGACTGTGTGTGTGTGTGTGTGTGTGTGTGTGTATAGATAGATATACACATATATATAACTGAGTCACTCTTGTATAGCAAAAAGTAAATCAACTACACTTCAATTAAATAAGTAAATACATTAATTGGAGACTTTAATATCTAACTTTCAATAATGGTTAGAGCAGTAGTAGTAGTGTTAGTCGCTCAGTCGTGTCCGACTCTTTGTGACTCCATGGACTGTAGCCCACCAGGCTCCTCTGTCCACGGGATTTTCCAGGCAAGAATACTGGAGTGGGTTGCCATGTCCTTCTCCAGAGGATCTTCCCAACCCAGGGATCGAACCTGGGTCTCCTGCATTGCAGACAGATTCTTTACTGTCTGAGCTACAGGGAAGATACCTATGGTTAGAGCAACCAGACAGAAAACCTAAGGAAACAGAGGACTTAAATAACACTGTACAATGAGACCTAACAGATAGATCCAGATGACTCAACACAACATCAGCAGAGTACACAGTCCTCTCAAGTACACGAGGGACATACTCAAGGACAGACTATTTTGTTAGGCCACAAAACAAGTCTTAATAAATGTAAAAAGACTGAAATTATACAAATTATCCTTTCTTATCACAACAGACTGAAATTAGAAATCAAATCAATAACAGGAAAAAACTGGAAAATTCACAAATATGTGAAGTTAAACAAAGGGCTCAACCAACCAATGAGTGAAAGAAGAAATCACAAGGACAATTAGAAAATACTTCAAGACAAATGAAAACAATGTATTTTTTAAAAACAATGTATTACTTTACCATAAATTTTCAAATGAAAACAAAAGGATATTTAATATAATTTTAAAAAATAAGGACTATAAAATAATTCTACGAACAACTATACATCAACAAACTGGATAAGGTAGATGGGATGACAAATTCCTACCAACACACAAATTACCAAAACTGGGTCAAGAACAAATATAAAACCAGAATACACCTATAACAAGTAGATTGAATAAAAAATCCCTCAACAAAAAAACTCAGAATCAGAAGGCTATACCACTGAAGTCTATTTAATATGTAAAGAATTAACATCAATCCTTCTCATACTTCTGAAAAACTGCAAAGGAGGGAACACTTCCTAACTGATTCTATGAAGCCAGTGTTACTCTGATTCTATGAACACACATGCAAAAAATCATCAGTGAAATACCAGCAAACTAAATTTAGCAGCATATTAAAAGGATTATACACCATGACCAAGTAAGACCAAGTAAGATTTATCTTCAGAATTTAAGGGTGATTGAACGTATGAAATACCAATCAATGTGATAAGCCACATTAACAGATTGAAGGAAAAGAAAAATTACATGATCATCTCAACTGATGCAGAAGGAAGCATTTGACAAAATCCAGCACCTTTTCATGATGAACCAGTAATAGAAAGGAACTTCTTCAACATGGTAAAGACCAGCTATCAACAACAACAAAAAAACCTAAAGCAAAATAAAAAACACACAGCTAACATCATACCCTGTGAAAGATTTTAAACATTTCCCCCTAAGATCCAGAAAAAACATCTGCCCTGTCACTTCTATCTAACAAGGTACTAGAAGTTCCAGCCAGAGCACTTAGACAAGTAAAAGAAATAAAAGAAATCCAAACTGGGAAAGAAGAAGTAAAATCATCTCTGTTTGCAGATGATATGATCTTAAATCATAAGACAATCCTAAAAATACACACAAAATCAGAGCTAATAAACAAATTCAGTAAGTTGCAAGATATAGAATAAACACACAAAGAATGCTATATAGTAGCAATGAACAATCCATAAAGGAAATTTAAAAAACAATTCCACTTACAATAGCATCAAAAAGAGTAAATACCTAAGAATAAATTTAACCAAGGAGGCAAAAAAATTAGTATACTGAAAACTACAAAATATTACTGAAAGAAATTAAACACTTACATGCAGTAACATCCCACGTTCATAGATTCCTTCCAGTCTACCTTCCCTGCCTACCTCTTTCTTGCTCTTCTCTTTTCAAACTCTGATCACTAGCTATGGTAACTAAGGAGTCAGAAAGAAAGAAAAGTCTAAGTTCATGTGTCCTACAGCCCAAGGGAGCAGAAGATTGGAAAACACACACTTTACAGTGTTTATCATTCACTTCAGAAGAATTACATACTCCACCCTTTGGTGGCTCAGATAGTAAAGTGTCTGCCTACAATGGGGGAGACCCGGGTTCAATCCCTGGGTTGGGAAGATCCCCTCGAGAAAGAAATGTCAACCCACTCCAGTACCCTTGCCTGGAAAATTCCATGAACTGAGAAGCCTAGTAGGCTACAGTCCACAGGGTCGCAGAGAGTTGGACACGACTGAGCGACTTCATTTTCTTTCTTTCCCTTTGTTATTGGGCTTTCCTGGTGGCTCAGACGGTAAAGAATCAGCCTGAAACGCAAGAGACCTCAGTTTGATCCCTGGGTTAGGAAGATCTCCTGGAGAAGGAAATGGATACCTATTCCAGTATTCTTGCCCGAAAAATTTCATGAACAGAGAAGCCTGGCGGGCTATAGTCCATGCGGGTCACAAAATTAAGGTCAAGAGTCCCCAGAGCTGCCAAAAGCTGGAGACTAGCAAATACAAACTGCAGCCGACTGTGCACTCACCCATTTGTTTCCTTCACTTAAGTCAATGCCAATGACTTAGGCTGCTAACCGTACTGTTAAGATGCCAATACTACCCAAAGTGATCTGAAGATTCAATGCAGTCATTATCAAAACCACAATGGCTTTTGCAGAAATAGAAAAACCCATCCTAAAAGTGATACGGAATTTCAAAGGACTCTTAAATAGGCAAAACAATCTAAAAAAAAAGAAAAGTTGGAAGAGTTAACACTTTATTACTTCAAAACTTACTACACAAAGCTAGCTTAACCAAAACAGTCCAGTAATTGATTAAGAAAGACATACAGTGGAACAGAGCCAATAGATAAATCATCACACACATGGTCATTCAACTTGACAATGCTAATAGTATTGAATAGGGGTAAGGACAAATGGCGGAGAAGGCAATGGCACCCCACTCCAGGACTCTTGCCTGGAAAATCCCATGGACGGAGGAGCCTGGTAGGCTGCAGTCCATGGGGTCTCAAAGAGTCGCACACGACTGAGTGACTTCCCTTTCACTTTTCACTTTCATGTACTGGAGAAGGAAATGGCAACCCATTCCAATGTTCTTGCCTGGAGAATCCAGGGACAGGGGAGTCTGGTGGGCTGCCATCTATGGGGTCGCACAGAGTCGGACACGACTGAAGCAACTTAGCAGTAAGGACAAATGGTGATGGAAAACTGAATACACCTGTTCAAAGGAATGAAGCAGGATCCTGATCTTCTGCCAGTTACAAAAATTATCTCAAAATGGATCAAATAAGACAAGACACTAAATATAAAAAGAGCAGACAGGGAAAGAACACAAATAACCATTTGAGTCACTTGAAAAATTACAGAGAAACTATCATAAAACAATATATATAACCATACAGGTGTGAAACAAAATAAGGAAATCTCTATTCTGCTATGGAGAGATACTGAAAATACACTGTTAAGTGAAAAAATAATAATATACACAGGCATCCATAGTAAACTAATTTCTTGTACGAGTATACACTTGTGTTTTCAGAAGTAAACAATGGAAGGATAAAAACAAAAACAAAAGATCAAAGATCTAAATTTAACCCCTATACTAAAACTATACCTTATACACTAAGTTACACAAATATACACATATATATAACCACATAAAAACTATAAATCTTCATAGTTTGGCAAAATATGACATCAAAAGCACAGACAAAAGAAAAAATAGACTTCATCAAAATTTAAACTTTCATCCTTGACATCTACCTTGGCAGTGATTTTTTGGATTTGATACCAGAAGCAAAGGCAACAAAAGCAAAAACTGTTAAAACAAGTGGGAATTCTCATGCAACTGCTGGTGGAACTAAAATGATGCAGCTGATGCAGAAAACAGTTGGAAGTTCCTCAAAAACTTAAACATGGAATTGCCATATGATCCAGCAATTCTATTCATAGGCATATATTCAAAAGAACTGAAAGTAGGGACTCAGATATTTGAACATCGTGTTCACTGCAATATTATTCACAACAGCCAAAAGATAGAAGCAACCAAGCATCTATTAACAGAAGAATGGATAAACAAAATGTGATATATACATACAATGGAATATTTCTCAGCCATTTAAAGGAAAGAAACTCTGACACATGCTACAACATGGATGAACCTCGAGGACATCATGCTAAATAAGTCACTTACAAAAGGACAGAATTGTATGATTCCAATTGTATAAGATTGAGAATTAGTAAGTTCATAGGAACAGAAAGCAGAACAGAAGTTATCAGGGGCTGGGGGTGTGGGAAACAGGGAGTCATTGTTTAACAGGTAAGAGTCTCTGTTTGGGATGATTAAAAAAACAACTCTGGAAATAAATAGTGGTGATGGTTATACAACATCGTGAATGTACTAATGTCATTGAGTTGTACACTTAAAAAGATTAAACAGTAAACTTAATGTTATGTATCCTTTACCACGTTATGGCTTCCCTGAGAGCTCAGCTGGTAAAGAATCCGCCTGCAATGCAGAAGACCCCATTTCGGTTCCTGGGTCGGGAAGATCCCCTGGAGAAGGGATAGACTACTCACTACAGTATTCTTGGGCTTCCCTTGTGGCTCAGCTGGTAAAGAATCCACCTGCAGTGCGAGAGACCTGGGCTTGATCCCTGGGTTGGGAAGATCCCCTGGAGAAGGGAAAGGCTACCCACTCCAGTATTCTGGCCTGGAGAATTTGGACTGTATAGTCCATGGGGTCACAAAGATTCGAACACAAATGAGCCACTTTCACTTTGAAAGTGGTAAAACTACTACAATTTAAAAAAATTTAACTCAAAAAGTCAAAACAATGTGTACTAAGCTTATATAAAGTATCACAAAGCTCAATTTTTAAACATTAATCAACTCTAAAATAGCTAAAGGTTAAAAAAGCATAACTTTTTATATGGGTAAATCAACTGAGAGATTTTATGATCAAAGGCATGTAGAACCACACCCCCTTCTCGAAAATTCAGTTTTGTAAATAAATGGGATTTCTAAACTAAATTACCTAAATCCTCATCTAAATCCCCATTAGCTTGGTTTTCTAGATTACTCAAGTCTTTTCCTTCTATGTTCATCTAGGGAAGCTTTTTCGGCTACTGGTCAAAGAAGCTGAGGTCACGCTTCTTTTCACTAGCAATCTGTTGATTAAAATAGCCTGAGATCCCCAATTGTTTTTTGAGGTTTTCCCCCCTGAGATATGGAGATCATTTGGATTCCCTAATTATCCAAGCCAGCTTTTCCTTATAAACAAATAATCAAGAATGAACTATATAGGAAGAGTTCTGTGACGCTAGATACACCAGCAAGTTCCTGATTCCTCCAGTATCAAGCAGCTCCTGGGTATTCAGATATAATAATGTAGCTAATACTTTTTAAGTGTTGTTTGCTGAGGAGACTTAGCTTGTCCCATAGGTCCAAAAACTGTTGTGCTGGCCCTCCAATGCTTGTGCTTCTAACACCACACTCATTTTGAAATTTCACATCCATACCGTTTGGAATGGGCCAGGTTATGCTGTGATAAGAACTCCTACAACTAATGCTTATCATAACATAAACTGATTTAACTCCTGCAAAATCCTTTTGGAATTAAGGTAACTCTCTAAAGCAGCTGTCCTTCATGCAATGGTTCAGCATGCCAAGCTGCTTTAATCTTTTTTTTAATTTTTATTTTAATTTTAGTTTACTTTACAATACTGTATTGGTTTTGCCAAACATTGACATGAATTCACCACGAGTGTACATGTGTTCCCAAACATGAATCCCCTCCCACCTCCCACCCCATACCATCTCTCTGGGTCCTCTCCATGCACCAGCCCCAAGCATCCTGCATCCTGCATCGGACATAGACTGGCGATTCGTTTCTTACATGATAGTATACATGTTCCAATGCCATTCTCCCATCTCATCCCACCCTCTCCCTCTCTCTCTCCCCCAGAGTCCAAAAGTTCACTCTATAGATCTGAGTCTCTTTCGTTGTCTCGCATACAGGGTCATCATCACCATCTTTCTAAATTCCATATATATGCGTTAGTATACTGTATTGGTGTTTTTCTTTCTGGCTTACTTCACTCTGTATAATCGGCTCCTTACCTCCCGCATTAGCAAAGCAGAGAGAGAAGGAATAGCACTAAGTTACCTTCATTCACATTTCATTTGCCGAAAAAAAAAAGCCACATGGCTACACCTAATTTCAAGGCAATAAGGAACACAACCCTCAGAATACCTCAAAATAAACTAGTAGCAACAGGGCTTATCACACTAGTACAAGGCGAAATAAGCCAATCTCTTTGTCTCCACATATGTTATTATTTTCCTCCAGTCCTTTCGTTCCAGGCTAATTTCATGGTCATGTGATCTGTGCAGTTACACAGGGCTCCATACTCAGAAAGACACTATGCTTGATTTAAAGCTCTCCTGTCATCAACTTGATAATCAATTCTTAATAACTTTATCTTTGAATTTGTGTTTTGTAGTGAAGTCTAACGGGACAAAGGAACAGGCAAAGCAGCAGAAGAGATACATGCAAAATGTCTATCTGCCATTCCTTTCTACTTTATTCTTACAGCTTTGGTGATGCCCTGTGAACATTCAGTGGATCCATGATGTGTGGGAGTTTAGCAAAACTCAAAGGAATATAAAGTAAGTACACTGTCTACAACTAGGTAAGCAAGGGTAGTAACAGCCCAAGAAAAGTCACATTTTCTATTAAAATGTAACTTTCTTCCCAGAGGAAAGGCAATGGATTCTAAGAAACATGAATTACCAAAAAGTCTATCACATCTTTTCTTACTCATGTTACTTCCCTGTATTAACTAACCACTTACGATAAAAGTGACAACAGAAGGAAAGGGAAAGACAGAGGAAGAAGCCACAGGTCCTTTACCTTTCAGTTCTGCCAAACCAAAGGTAGAGACTGTTGGTAGAATGTGCAAGAAACTAAATAAAAACAGCTGAGTAAGTTTTTACACAGTGTTTTTTCCCTGTTCTGGTAAGAATGAAATATACATGTATAAGCTATGAAGGGGACGACAGAGGATGAGATGGCTGGATGGCATCACCGACTTGATGGACGTGAATCTTAGTGAACTCCGGGAGTTGGTGATGGACAGGGAGGCCTGGCGTGGTGCAATTCATGGGGTCACAAAGAGTCGGACACGACTGAGCGACTGGACTGAACTGAACTGAAGCTATGAAATAGCATCAATTTCACGTAAGAGTTAAATAATCACATATTTGCATTTAAAACTGGCATTGCACAATATAAAGATGAACACTAAAATTCATGCTTAATATTAATAATTCAACAATTTCAATTGTTCTTTATTTAGAATGACATTAAAAAGTAAATAAAATGACAAGCTAAGAGAAAGATCAAAGAAGAAAGAAAAAAATTTTTGTTTTAGTAACTTTAACAGAGTTGGAGAAGGAAATGGCAATCCACTCCAGTACTCTTGCCTGGAAAATTCCATGGACTGAGGAGCCTNTGGTAATAAGCACTGTAAATATCTAAGAGAAAGATCTAATTTGCAACATTTTCCAGATTTATTTGACCAAAAAACATTTTTTGCCAGGACAACCTATTAGCATCTGAAACAACTGTGGAGAAAGTAAGTTTTATAACACTGTTCTATGAAACAGAAGGCCAGCACTAACAGAGAAAGGCAGAGGGCAGTAGAGGACTTACGATCAGAGAAAAATAAGACCAAAAGTGAGAAACAGAAAAGAAACCTGACTGAAATACTGCCAGGCTGGGTTAAAGGCCTAACTACATATATAAAACACCTGTCTACTAGTTTATACAATTTGCAGATATTTAAATTCATTCTGGGTAGGGGATTAACATAATGAATATTTCAATAGGGTATTGGAGGGCATCACCGACTCGATGGACATGAGTTTCAGTTAAGCTCCGGGAGTTGGTGATGGACAGGAAAGCCTGGCATGCTGCAGTCCACGTGGTCACAAAAAGTCAGACACGACTGAGCGACTGAATTGAACACAACAGTGATGATACTGGTGAGTGGGAGGGATAAAACTCAAAAGAGGTTATACAAAAAGATTAGGGATAGATAAGAAAACTAAAGAAGAAAGATGTATACAGATATTAAGGAGATTTTGGTCAGAAGTAGAACCATTTCTGAACCATATGAGTAGCCATGTCAAAGAAAGTTAAATACCACTGGAATACAGAAATTAAGGAAAAATAAACTTAAGAGGTTAAGTAACCTTCAATGTTACGCTTCCAACTGCCTGATATGATATGAAGAATTATAGCAAAGTATCAGTGAATACAGGGGAGAGACACACAAGTTCCTAGATTGAAATGACAAAGTCAGGTAAAAAACAGCCAGTAGGGTATCAATCTTAAAAGAAGAGAAGCTGCAGAGGAAGATAGAAAAATAAACAGACACTAATTAGAAAAACATGGGTCTGGTTTTCTGGCTTTAAGGAAGCAGGTGTGAGGAAAACAAGCTACACACCTCCTTAGAGGATTTAGAATAATGGTTCCGAGTTTTTTTCCCTAACACATCCAAGAAATAGAATACATGTCCAATAGAAGAAAGAGGAACACAAGAATGGGAGATGGGAAAGGCTAGCTGTGAGTGGTTTAAAAGACCTTCCAAAGCAATTATGAAATACCTTCCTAAGGAAGTGTACCTCATATAGCGAGAATCATTGGTTTAAAACTGGTACTATCACAGAAAGCGTAAATACAATTTACAAACACAAACTAGCCATTTTTTACCTGTATGACAGAATACAAGACACTCATAACAATACCATAAGTGGCTATAAAAGTACTGCAGCTCTTACAAATTTTTCAGTTTAAAAAAAGATTTGTTTTGAAGATACAGCATTAGCTAACATATATGTCTAATACGCCCATTCATTTATCTTTCCAATCTGTAAAGTTAACACAGTCTGGTAGTGTTTTCACTTTATTTCTTGAGACACCTTGAGTGTATGACTTGAACAAAATGACACAAATGGGATTGGTTTATGAGAAGAAAGAAGAGATATTTTTTGGTTCATTGCTTGGGTACTAGGGTATGTCTTTAGCCTAAACCAGCAGTTCTCAAACTTTTTGACCTCAGGGTGCATTTATGCTTCAAAAAATTACCAAGAATCCAAAGAACGTTTGTTTTTGTGTATTTAGCTATTGATATTTACATTATTAGATATTAAAACTGAGAAATTTTTAAAATATAAGAATACACTGTTAACTTATTCTATAAGGCCAGTATTAACCTAGTACCAAATCCAGAAATTACAAGACAACTATACACCAATGTCTCTTATGAAAATAGATGCAAAATCCTCAACAAATTCTAGCAAACCAAATCCAGCAATGAAAGGTTACATACCAGGATAAAGTGTATTCTAGGAATCCAAGTTTGGCTCAATATGAAAACCAATCAATGTAATGCACCATATTAATAAAGGACAAAAACCATACAGTTGTTTCAACAGACACAAAAAAAGGATGATAAAATCTAATGTCCTTTTATAATTAAAAAAACACAACAAATTAGGAATGGAAAGAAACTCATCAATCTGACAGAAAAACCACATGTGACATCACACTTAACCGTGAAGGACTAAATGTTTTCTCCTCTAAGAACAGAAACAAGACAAAGATGTCTGTTGTCTTCACTTTGTTTTAATGTTATTTATTTATTTAGGTTGTGCAACTTGTGGGATCTTAATTCCCCAATTAGGGGTTAAACCTGGACTGTGGAAGTAAAAGCACCAATTCCTATCTACTGGACCACCAGGAAATTCCCTACTGTCTTCACTTCTATTCAATTCTGTACTAGCCAGGGCAATTAGGGAAGAAAAAGAAATTAAAAGACATCCAGAATGGAAAGGAAGAAGTAAAGCGATCTATATTTGCAGATGACATGATCTCATATATAAAGTCCTAAGGAATCTACAAAAAAGTAATTAGAGCTATAAATTAGCCTAGCAAGGGTGCTATCCAAGATCAACATACAAAAATCAATTATATTTCTATATACTAGCAATGTAGAGTCCAAAATTCCATTTACAATTGCTTCAAAAAGAATAAAATATTCAGGAATAAATTTAACAAAAGAAATACAAGGTTTTCCTCAAAAACTGACAAACAGATCCTAAAATTCACATGGAAATGCAAAGGACTTAGAATAGCCAAAACAATATTGAAAAAGGAAAGTAAAGTTGGAGAACTCACAACTTCAACTTCGATTTTCCAACTTTAAACTTTCTACAAAGCTACAGTAATTAAGACTGGGTGGGTGGTACTGCCACAAGCAGAGACACACAAATCAATGGAGACTCCAGAATCAATTGAGAATCCAGAAGTAAACAGAGACATTTACGGTCAACTGATTTCAACAATGATGCCAAGACCATTCAACAAGGGAAATAACAGTCTTGCCAATAAATGATGCCAGGACAACTGGACAGCCTCATGAAAAAGAATGAAGTTGGACCTCTACCTCACAGCACATATAAAATTATCTAAAAATGGGTCAAAGAACTAAATGTAAAAGCTAAAACTACAAAACTGTCAGAAGAAAACATAGGTGTAAATTTTTATAATCTTGGCTTATCTTAGATATGACTCCGGAAGCACAAGAAAAAATAAATATAACTTTATCAAAACCTAAAACTTGGGTGCTTGAAAAAACACACTCCAGAAAATGAACAGAATAGCAATTCCTCAAAAAATTAAACAGATTTACCACATGATCCAGCAATTCCACTTCTAGGTACATTTCCAAAGAACAGAAAGCAGGGAACCAAACAGATATTTGTATGCCATATTCACAGCAGCATTATTCACAAAAGCCAAAAGGCAGAAGCAACTAAAGTGTCTATCAACAGATAACTGGAAAAACAAAATATGGTATATACATAAATACAACAGACAATTATTCAGCCTTAAAAAGGAAGGAAATTCTGACACATACTAGAGTATAGAAGAACCCTGAAGACACTGCTAAATGAAGTAAACAAGTTACAAAAGGACAGATATTATATGATTCTAATTACATACAGTAGTCAAAGTCAGAAACAGAAAGTAGAATGATGGCTGCTAGGGGTTGAGGGGAGGAGGGAATAAGGAGTTAATGCTTAGTGGGCACAGAACAGGAAAAAGGAAAAAGTTCTGAACATGAATGGTGGTGATGATTTGTGCAACACTGTGAATGTACCTATTATCACTGAATATACACTTAATAATGATTAAAATGGTAACGTTTATGCATATTTTGCCATAATTCTTACATTTGAAAAAGAAAATGAATAGACAATTCACAAAAGGGGAGAACATTTTTGCATATCATTTATCTAACAAGGATCTAATATCCAGAATATATAAAGAACTCTTATAACAATAAGACAAATAATCCAATTTTTTAAATGAGCAAAGAATTTAATAGACATTTCTCCCAATAAAATATACAAAGCCAACAGACATATGAAGAGATGCTCAACAACATTAGTCATTAAGGAACTGCAAATCAAAACCACAATGAGATACCACTTCATCAGTTAGATAGCTATAATTTAAAAGATGGACAATAACAAGTGTTGGTGAGGATGGGTAGAAATTAGAACCCTCATATATTACTAGTGAAAATATAAAATAGTGAAGCCTCTCCGGAATACAGTTCGGCAGGTCCTCCATAAAGTTAAACATAAATGTATCAAAACCCTCAGCAATTCCACTCCTGGGTATATATCCAAGAGAAATGAAAACATATATCCACACAAAAACTTATACATGAATGTTCAAAGCAACAATATTTGTAACAGCCAAAAAGTGGAAAAAACCCAAATGTCTATCAAATGATGAAAGGATAAACAAAATGTGGTATCTCCACAGAATACATTCCATACAATGTAGTATTATTATTCAACCATAAAAAGGAATGAAGTGCTAATACATGATACATTATGGATGAATCTTGAAAACATTATGCTTCAGTTAAAGAAACCAGGCACAAAAAGCCACATGTTATATGATTCTACTTATATGAAACGTCCAAAGTAGGCAATTCCAAAGACAGAAAAGCAGTTCAGTGGTTGCCAAAAGCTTGAGGGGGTGGGGGCGGGGGGGGAATGCAGGGTGATTGCTAAAGGGCACAGGGTTTCTTGGAGGAAGATGAACATGTTCTGGAATTAAATAATGGTGATGTTTACATAAGCTTATGAACATACACTGAAAACTGCATGCTTTTTTTTTTTTTTGGCCACACCTTGTGGAATGCGGGATCTTAGTTCCCCAACCAGGAATCAAACCCGTGTTCCTTGCATTGGAAGCATGAAATCTTAACCGCTAGACCACTAGGGAAGTCCCTGAACTACATGCTTTAAAAGGGTGAGTTTTACAGTACTGAAAATTGTATCTCAAAGCAAAAGCAAAAAAAAAACAACAAAAAACACGATTACACATTCCAATAGCCATCAAAGCAATAATGTTTTCATGTGTATCTATCATTCTTCATTCCAGGTGAGAAAATGAAAAGGGAAAAGGGAAATATCTTCTTAACATTACTATGAAAACAATTATGACTCAGAAACCCCAAAAAGATTCCCCACACATAGTTTGAATATCACTGACCTAAACCTAACACTCAGCACAAGACTGAGCTTAAATAGTTAATGACCAATCAATTTTAATGATAAATTATTCAAACTACAATGTACAGCTAAGACTAACAAAATGCAATTAAATTTGTCATGTATAATTCACACTCTATGTTCTTAAAAGATAGTTTTTGACAACCTATGTGACTATTTTGAATTTAACACTCTCTGCATACTACAACCTAAGCTTGAGGTGCAACACAGCATACTGGTTAAGAGCTCTAACTCTAGACTTAGATACCCAGAGTTCAATTCCTGGCTCAGCAGCAAACTAGATCTTATCCAAGCTATTTAGTCTTTGTGCAGCTACTTTCCTCACCTATAAATGCTGATAATTTATAAGCTGTTGTGAGGACTGAGTTAATAGTCTAAGATCTTTGGAAAGAAATGAACAAATAGTAACTATGCAGTAAGTTACTTATTATCATTATAAATCAAATACCCATTTAAAACTTCCAGGCTACTGTGTGTCTGCCTCTTGAGAAATCTGTATGCAGGTCAAGAAGCACCCACTCCAGTGTTTTTGCCTGAAGAATCCCAGGGATTGTCTAGGTTGGTCATAGAGGGAGCCTGGTGGGCTGCCGTCTATGGGGTCGCACAGAGTGGACACAACTGAAGCGACTTAGCAGCAGCAGCAGCCAGAAGCAACAGTTAGAATCGGACATGGAACAGAAGACTGGTTCAAAATTAGGAAAGGAGTATGTCAAGGCTGTAATATTGTCACCCTGCTTATTTACTTTATATGGAGAGTACATCGAGCAAAATGCCGGGCTGTTTGAAGCACAAGCTGGAATCAAGATTGGTGGGAGAAATATCAATAAATTCAGATATGCAGATGATACCACCCTTATGGCAGAAAGCTAAGAGGAGCTAAAGAGTCTCTTGATGAAAGTGAAAAGAGGAGAGTGAAAAAGCTGGCTTAAAATTCAACATCCAAAAAACAAAAATCATGGCACCTGGTCCCATTATTTCATGGCAAATAGGTGGGGAAACAGTAGAAACAGTGACAGACTTTATTTTGGGGAGCTCCAAATCACTGCAGATGGAGACTGCAGCCATGAAATTAAAAGAAATTTCTTTGCTCCTTGAAAGAAAAGCTATGACCAACCTAGACAGCATATTAAAAAGCAGAGACATTACTTTGTAACAAAGGTCCATCTAGTCAAAGCTATGGTTTTTCCAGTAGTCATGTATGGATGTGAGAGTTGGACTATAAAGAAAGTTGAGTGCCGAAGAACTGATGCTTTTGAACTGTGGTGTTGGAAAAGACTCTTGGACTGCAAGGAGATCAAACCAATCAATCCTAAAGGAAATGATTCCTGAACGTTCATTGGAAGGACTGATGCTGAAACTCTTTGGCCACCAGATGGAAACAACTGACTCATTAGAGAAGACCCTGATGCTGGGAAAGAGTGAAGGCAGAAGAAGGGGACGACAGAGGATGAGATGGTTGGATGGCATCTCAGACTCGACAGACATGAGTTTGAGCAAACTCCAGGAGCTGTGATCTACAGGGAAGTCTGGCGTACTGCAGTCCATGGGGTCGAAAAGAATCGGACATGACTGAGCAACTGAACTGATTATATGATTGAATTCCCTGAAGCAAGAGACTATCTTCAATAAGTTTATCTCTCTAAAATGTAGCAATTTCTAGCATAAAGTACAAACGCAAAAGTTTGATGATTAAATGATGAATGAATGAGCAACCTGAGGCAGTTCCTCCTATAAAACTAGGAGAACACTTGATACATCTGAGAAGCAACATGGCATATGTTATAAGAAAAGTACGCAGAGCTGCTTTCAATCTTTCTAACTCTAATCTTAAGCAAATTAACCAACATCTGAGTCAGAGATTCCTCATTTAGAAAACAGGTTTCATAGGGGTGTTACATAGAACAAATAAAAAAAATACATGGACATGTCTAGCACAATGTCTGAAATAAAACAGGTATAAACTTAGTTTAGTGTAAAAAAATTCTAATTTACTTAGTTCAGCAAAAGCAATCTTAATTCCTCGAACATTAAGACGAGAAAAAGTCTACACATCCTGCTTTACTACAGTATCCCTTCCCCTTGCCTGTTAGTCTTTCTAGAATTGTTCTTTTTTAGAACATATTTCTATCTGCAGTAACAACTTAATCCAACCATTTGCAGTTTACATTAGGAAGTAACACATGTCACTGAATTTGTTTTATCAAAATGGTCTTTTTTTTAAAAAAAGGATAAAATTTATTGACATCAGCATTCATAGGTAAGTCTTACTTATAGCTTTTCTGACACCAGAAACTTGCTGCAGAAATAAAATTCATAACCTTTCCTACCCAAAGATCCTGATTTGACATTATATAAAGAATACAACATAATTAATCCTGCTTATTATGCATGTCAAGGTTAATTTTGAGGTCAAAAAGTTCTCCAATTACTCTTACTAAAATGACTCTGCTGCTGCTGCTGCTAAGTCGCTTCAGTCGCGTCTGACTCTGTGCGACCCCATAGACGGCAGCCCACCAGGCTCCTCCTTCCCTGGGATTCTCCAGGCAAGAACACTGGAGTGGGTTGCCATTTCCTTCTCCAATGCATGAAAGTGAAAAGTGAAAGTGAAGTCACTGAGTCGTGTCCAACTCTGAGCGACCCCATGGACTGCAGCCTACCAGGCTCCTCCGTCCATGGGATTTCCCAGGCAAGAGTACTGGAGTGGGGTGCCATTACTCAAAACTAAAAAAAAAAATCTCTTTAAACTGCTTTTTATTAATCAGAGACATTTATAATTACAAATATAAATTTTTATTTAAAAAGGTCTAAAATTATAATAGACACTGTTCTGTTCCAGTTAATTACAATTAAATGTAATGTTAGAAGTAATTTACAATACTGAACTAAACTTATGTGCATGATAACATCTTGTTTATCTGCTACTAACAACCTAGGGCAATGAACACATTTTAATTTCTTTTCTGTATTTAGATTTTGCTAGACTTAAAACATTAAATGTTAAAAACTTTTCACCTCCTTTTCTGTATTATTTCAAGGAAGCTTTCTTTCTTCATTAAATATCATCTTTTTAAAGCCTAAAACAACTTAAAATTCTTATCTGCTCCAAAGTATACGGTTTTTAAGATGCACTCTAAAATCTGTTTATAAAAGGATCATAGTACACTAGATACTAGTAAATTCACTGTCTTAAGCAGTTTTCTAAATGAATCAATATTTCATAATTTTACAAGTTGCAACTAATCAATACTAGGATGCAGTGTAGTGCAACAATTTCTAAGCAGACATATATACAAGGGTTCTGAGCCTAAAGAAAATTTGAGCGTATGTTTTACTCACATACAGAACATGCTGACTGATAGTAACCCCCCAAAAAACATTTTTTTAAACTATCCCACAATTCTCTAAATTATCATATTCAGGTGGGATTACCCAATTTTAATAACTAATAGTTCTCATCAGTTTAAAACAGAAACAGGGTATGTTCTGTTTCACCCAGTTACACATTTCGGGACTACAAGACTTGTTGGGGGGGTGCATGGGGGGGGCGCCGATCTTTGGAAACAAAAGGTAACCTGATCCATTCCAGCTAATTACTAAATGCATACCAACAATACAAAATTCGAATTGCATTTCTGGACACTAAGATCACAAAGGGAGTAGAACGTCAAATGTGCAAGGAACTACTTTTGTATTAAAAATACATCAAAACGAAGAAACACGGTACACCGAAACTAAGATCTCGCGCAAGGTACAAAATTCATTTGATTAAAAAGTTGATCATCTAAAAAGAATTTAATGAATGTTGTTAAAATAACAGTAATTCATCGCATCCACATACGACTTGAAATCCCGATGAGGTCTTTCTTTCAGGTCTAAATATCTCATTCTTTTGCAATCCGGATACCAAAAGGACCTGAAACCTCTCGCGGAGGCGTACAACACATTCGGCGAGTGCTGTCTGTTTACAAATACGAATCTCACAGTTTCCCACGTCAAAAGCGTTCATTACCACCATTCGACTGGGGGGCGGGGGGAGAGAGAAGGCGGGCGAGCAAGAAACGAAATCCTCACAGACAACTCTGCCTTCTCTCCTCCCGACAAGGGCGATCCCGGAATAAATATTTATTATGTATTATATGCGTGTGTGTGTCTATAAGTTATATACGTGGTCTATCTCAAAGCCAGGGTGAAAGAAAAGGCACACAGGACAGGAATCCTGATGATGGACCCCAGAGAATATTCACTCCTATCCCGTTAACTCAAAATCCGCCGCCTGGGTCTACAGGTTTCGGCTCGGGGCCGAGAGCCCCAACCTCACCGTGGAGTTCGGTCCCAAAGCGCCCCGGTGCCCTGCTCAGGAAGCCCAGGCCGCCGCCCCTACCTCCCTCATCTCTGCCTTCCCCTGGGACACCCGATGCCCAATCCAGCAAAGAAAGAAGTGTCAGGCCCCAAGAGGGCGGCTGGTACGCGCTCGGGCCGGGACCGCGACACCTGCGAGGCGCGGCACCTGAGGGCGAAGAGGGGGCCGCCCGGCCTGCCTCGAGCACACCCCCTCGGGCGCCGGGTGCTATGCCGCGGCCGGAACCTCCGTACCTGCGAGGCCCGCGAGCTACAGGCGCGCGCGGCGCCTCCTCATCTCAGTGGCTCCCGCTCCCCCTCCGCCTCCCGCTGCCGCCGTCACCGCCGCCGCCGCTGGAGGCCAGGACACGACGAGCTCAGGGCTCCACCGCCATGTCCGCCGCGCCGCGAACTGCATTGTGGGGGGGAAGGGATGGGGAGGGGGAGGAGAGAGGGGGAGAGAAAGAGGAGGACCCGCTGAGGGGAGGGGGCCGAGGGAGAAAGGGAGCCAGGGGAGGGGGGAGGGGAGAGAGGGACAGAGCCCTGAATGGGGTCCCGACCCGGGCGGGGGTAGGGACAAACGCACCGGAGACCCTGGGTAGGAGGCGCGGAGGAAAGGGTTTGGGGGCCCCTTCCTTTCGTTCTAGGGCCCCCAGGGCACCGGTTAAACCGGGGCGGGAGGCAGTAAACACCACTGGGAGAAGTGCTACATTCAGGGGCTCGCGGTGGAGACGGGAGACAACGGTGAGGGGCCGAGGGGGAGGATAGCTCACTCACTCTCACGCGGTGGGAAGGGGCGAGCGCGCGAGGACACTCGTTAGCCTGCGAGGAGGGGGCGGGGCCCCTCTAGCTTGGGGGAGGGTTGAAGTCACCGCGGGCTGGCGGGGCGGGGCGGGGCCCCCGAGCCGGGGTCGCTAAGTCTAGCTCCCTGCCGGGGCCCCACGGAGAGCGGCGGGAAGACCACTGTTTGCCTGCGGAGGCCGGGGTCGCGGGCACTACCGCCCTGCTTAGGTCTGGTTCCTGGGCTGTGGACCTCCCCGCGGAGGCCCCCAAGCGTGAAGAGGGCCCGAAAGCCAACCCCCAGGGGTCGGGAACCCCGGCCTTGGACATGCACCCTCCGGCCTGTGTACTGACCTGGCCTGGCCCCGGCCACCGCGGACCCTTGGCGGTTAGCCCGAGCTTCTGACCACCAGCGAGTAGGCAGACAGAGGAATCGAATCCTCTGGTTCTCCCCCACCATTCCCCGCCTATTCATCTTTGCCACCAGCCCACCAAAGCTGGAATCCTTTTCTTTTACAGTGCAGCCAATTTCTGGAGTTAGGAGCCCAAGAGAAATCTCGAGTACCCACCGGCTCCGCGCGCCGCCCGGAAAAAGATTTTAGAAATCTCTTATTTAGTTTTACATGGGTTTGGAATCAACTACCATCCCTGAGCCTCCTCCCCCTTTTGCTTTTAATATAGGTTCTTCCATGTAGTTATTTAAAGTCCCGATAGGAAAGGATTTATGGTTTGGTTAATTTTTTTAGTCGTGTCCGACTCTTTGCAACACTTTGGACTGTAGCCCACCAGGCTCCTCTGTCCATGGGATTTTTCAGGCAAGAATCCTGGAATGGGTTGCCATTTCCTCCTCCAGAGGATCTTACCCACGGAGAGATTGAACTGGCGTCTCCTGTGTCTCCTGCATGGCAGGTGGATTCTTTACCCGCTGAACCATCTGGGAAGCCCAGGTCCTAATTTTTTTAAGGTCCCAGCCTTGGAGATTATTCAGCCAACCTCTAACCTCAAAGCTGGACAAATCACACAACTATAGTCCTTGCAGGTGACACATGCTAAGGCAGGAAAAGGGTATGATAGGGTGGACCTGAGGGAAGATGCAAAATCTTAAGTCCTTACAAGATGTCATTTATTTGCTAAGTTGTGTCGGACTATCCTGTGAACCCGTGAACCCCACCAGGCTCTCTGTCCATGAGATTTCCCAGGCAAGAATACTGGAGTGGGTGGCCATTTCCTTCTCCAGGGGATCTTCCCCCACCCAGAGATGGACTGGCATCTCCTGCATTGGCAGGCACATTATTTACCACTGAGCCACCTGGGATATTGCCTAATAAAATTTCTCATGATGTGACTCAGAGCTGGAACCTATAAAAGTTTACACAGGGGGCCTTCCTCTCTGCAGGATCCATCTTCTTTGCACTCCAAAACTGGTTACTTCTTATTTTATCTGTTTATATGTGTATGAATCTGAAGTTTGATGAGAAGAGACCACTAAGTGCATGTCATTGAGCTAGAGATTTCATATGTTTTTCCATTCAATTCTTAGAGAATTCTCTCTGCTGATGAATGGTTAGAACTCTGAGCGTCCAATGCAAGGGATTCAGGTGTGATCCCTGGTCAGGGAACTAGGATCCCACAAGTGGCACAGCCCCCCAGCAAAAAAATTATATCAATCCTATGAGGTCCCATTTATAAATGAGAAAACCAGAGCTCTGATAATTAAATATTAATACATTTTACCCCCCACGCCCCATTTCATGCCAAGGTGCCCAGGTATAGTGCACAGAGTAAGTGTGTTACTCACTCAGTCCTACTCCGCAGTCTCAAGGACCGCAACCCGCCAGACTCTTCTGTCTGTAAAATTCTCCAGCAAGAATACTGGAGTGAGTTACCATTTCAAGTTAAAAGAACTCTACCTAGCTTCAACACTTGTCAGTTGTTTGATTTTAGCCAAATACACTCTGAGTTTCTTCATATGTAAGTTTTCAATGACAGAATAGCTACTTCACAGAGATAATGTAAGGAAAATAGCAGATCCAAAATTTAAAACCTGTAGAGACATTAAGATGATACTAACATGTCCTTCTCTTTGGTAAGTGATATCAAGGTCCCTGGAGCAAGTTCAATTGAATAAAGTTTCCCGATAATAAGAGCAAAACACTAAGAGTTATACAAAGCCAAACCAGATTCCTGTCTCCAAAAAACTTCACCATTGAGCAAGGAAGTTCACTATTGCACTACAATAAAGGCAACAGGTCTTATCAAGAGCTGGACTAATACAGAGGTGCATGATAAATCCCACTTGGGTAAAGTTTTAATGGAAGAGGTAGAAGCTGAACCCTGAAAGTTTGCTTATTATGTGCTGGACACGTATCTGTGATCCTGAGAACATTGTTTTGTCTGGAGTGGGCAGGAAATAATGATTCTGAAAACAAAGGTGGGGGCCAGACACAGAATCCCAGTGCCTCTCTGCTCTTATCCCTTCCAGATAACTCTCTTGTACCACTTTTCCTATTACTCAAGATCGATTCAACTTTTACCTCCTTTATTAAATCATCTTCATCAGCACCACCCCCACAAGCCACTGAATGAGATTCCTCTGTTCTCTGAATCCCTACACATTACATTTATGAGTCTGACTCCAATAAGTTATAAACTTGAGTGCAAATACTTAACATTTGTATTCCTTATAATGCCTACATACTTGTTGAAGGAAACCTCTGGCAACTATACTCCTGTTTATCATTATAATAAAACATATATAACACAGGTATTTCTATGTGAAAAATGAGGGAAGTTAAGGTATAAGAGACTTCATTAGTGGCCAGGGTCACACAGGAAGTCACAGGAAGTCCTAGAATACCAGTTATGTGTCCTTTCCATTGAATCACCCATTTAATGAGAAATTAAATGGTAAATATCTAACTGCTCTATACAAATACTCTAAGGACTTACATCTGATACTTGCAAGAAAGACCTCATGCTTGTGGTTAAGTCTCCAGTTCGGAAGTTCTGGGAGCTCAGTTTCACCCAAACTCAGATGAAAATTACAGCAAAAGTCTTATTTCATCATAAGTAATTAGAAATATAATTGCCCAGTGGATCAATATTCATACACTATTATCTTCCTAGGTTATCAGTTCAGGTCAGTCACTCAGTCATGTCAGACTCTTCACAACTCCATGGACTGCAGCACGCCAGGCTTCCCTGTCCATTACCAACTCCCAGAGCTTACTCAGACTCATGTCCATCAAGTTGGTGATGCTGTCCAACCATCTCATCCTCTGTCGTCACCTTCTCCTCCTGCCTTCAATCTTTCCCAGCATCAGGATCTTTTCTAATAAGTCAGTTCTTCATATCAGGTAGCCAAAGTTTGAGTTTCAGCTTCAGCATCAGTCCTTCCAATGAATATTCAAGACTGATTTCCTTTAGGACTGACTGGTTTGATCTCTTTGCAGTACAAGGTATTCTCAAGAGTCTTCTCCAACACCACAGTTAAAAGCATCAGTTCTTCGGCAGTCAGCTTTCTTTATGGTCCAACTCTCTCTTCCATACATGACTACTGGAAAAACCATAGCTTTGACTAGATGGACCTTTGTTGGCAAATTAATGTCTCTGCTTTTTAATATGCTGTCTAGTTTCCTCATATCTTTTCTTCCAAGGAGCAAGCGTCTTTTAATTGCATGACTGCAATCACCATCTGCTGTGATTTTGGAGCCCCCCAAAATAAAGTCTGTCACTGTTACCCCATCTATTTGCCATAAAGTGATGGGATCGGAATGTTGAGTTTTAAGCCAGCTTTTTCACTATCCTTTTTCACTTTCATCAAGAGGCTCTTTAGTTCTTCTTCACTTTGTGCCATAAGGGTGGTGTCATCCGCATATCTGAGGTTATTGATATTTCTCCCAGCAATCTTGATTCCAGCTTGTGCTTCATCCAGCCCGGCATTTCAAATGATGTACTCTGCATAAAAGTTAAATAAGCAGAATGACAATATACAGCCTTGACATACTCCTTTTCCTATTTGGAACAGTCTGTTGTTCCATGTCCAGTTCTAACTGTTGCTTCCTGACCTGCATAGACATCTCTCAGGAGGCAGATCAGGTGGTCTGCTATTCCCATCTCTTTAAGAATTTTCCATTTTGTTGTGATCCACATAGTCAAAGGCTTTGGCATAGTCAATAAATCAGAAGTAGATGTTTTTCTAGAACTCTCTTGCTTTTTGTGTGATCCAAGAGATGTTGCCAATGTGATTGCTGGTTCCTCTGCCTTTTCTAAATCCAACTTGAATGTCTGGAAGTTCTCAGTTCATGTACTGTTGAAGCCTGGCTTGGAGAATTTTGAGCATTACTTTGCTGGCATGTGAGATGAGCGTAATGGTGTGGTAGTTTGAGCATTCTTTAGCATTGCCTTTCTTTGGGACTGAAATGAAAACTGAACTTTTCCAGTCCTTTGGCCATGCTGAGTTTTCCAAATGTGTTGGTATATTGAGTGTAGCACTTTCATAGCATCATCTTTTAGGATTTGAAATAGCTCAACTGGAATTCCATCACCTCCACTAGCTTTGTTCATAGTGATGCTTCCTAAGGCCCACTTGACTTCCCTTTCCAAGATGTTAGGCTCTAGGTGAGTGATCACACCATCATGGTTATCTGGGTCATGAAGATCTTTTTTTGTATTGTTCTTCTGTGTATCCTTGTTTCCTAGGTGACAGGAAAACCCAATCCAAAAATCATTCATCATATTGAGTGAAAAGGTGATTTGATGAGTAAATTATATCAGAACAAGAAAGGTTCCTTAGAGATAAATCTGCTAAAACCAAGATCTACTGGTAAATCATAAAGAGAACAAATCGTAACGGGCCATGGATGTACGTTATTTTTAAAAAACAGGTTTTATCCTGTAGTTAATGGAAACTTACTGAACATTCATAAGTAAGAGAAAGATACAATCAAATCTGCTAAAGGTTTTTCCTAAGACTCTTTTTTTTCTCCCAAATAACCTGATTTCTTCAAGGAGAGAGACTTCAGTGCTTGGTAACCTTTTCTAGACTCTGGCTGATGATACTCTCCAGTCAAAAAGAGCCCCATGATATGGTCCTAGTATGTCTTCTTCACCTGTGTATTCCAGCACCCAGAACAATTCTGATACTCAGAAAGTACCTAGAAATTGCTTGTTGATACTCTAAGTCATCTGTAAAGCAGAAGGTAGGTTCAAAGTTTAAAATTTTGTGATTCTTAAAAGCAGCATGCAATACCAGAGCCTCTAATGCTCACCTCAAAGATAGTGTAAAGAATTGATTTCTTTTTATCTTTTTGCATTCTTGGAATTAAATAAGCTAAAATATGTTAAAATGCCTATCTTAGTAAACATTCAATGAAAATTAATTCCCTTTATCCTTAAAATCAAGTTTCTTCTCATCTGCCCCAGACTCACACTAGCACATGTGAATACTTGCTATCCATTGATTCCATTTAATTTGTTCTGAAGATTCAATGTGTGGAATTTTTAACTACAGCCACACCTTTACTGTACTTGCTTGAAGTGTGTCAAAATGGTCTGTTTCTTTTTTTTTTCAGGGTGGCTTTCTTCTTTAATGTAAATAAGAAGTGAGAATTAGAAAAGACATTGGAGTTCATATAGTTGTATATATCAAATACTTAAATACAGACCAAGAGATGATGCTGTAATTGTAACCTAGGACCATATCATAAGGGCCATGTGTGCCATTTTAAAGGGCAGCCGTTTTACAATGAAAGTTAAAATGAAGTTAATGTCACAGAACATTTGCAAGCAAGGCAGAGAGATCATCAGATCTACCTGCTACAGCAAAACTTACATGCTACACAGCTCAGGTCCCAGGCATAGAAACTGTTGGTTGATTTTTTTATTATTATTATATAGGTATTGTATTTTGTATTTGTTTTTTACTATATAGGTACTGTAAGTTGTATTTTATCAACAGGATGCCACAAAGGACCATGATAAAATGAGACTGAAACAACTAGATCCAAGATGGTGGATAAAGTAAGCTAAAGGTCACTGCTTTCCTTGTCTTGATTTACCTCTTTGTTTCCATACCAACCCCTGAAAGCTGAAATACACTTGCTTTGATTTATCTCTGTGTTTGTTTCAAGTTACCTCCTAGTATTGGCAGAGATGCCTTGCAGCTGTACTTTAAGAGATAAGTGCTTTGAGAAATATACAGTGGTCAACCATCCCCAACCAGCTCTGACTTGATCACAGGAACGTTCGTGCTCAGATGAAACCAGAGGTATCTGAAAATTACCTTTGTTTCATTACCTTGCTAAGATGTCCACCCAAAGTGGGGGTTTGTACTCTGTTAGGCACAACTGGTGCCGCATGCAAAGGAACATGATAGACCGTGCATGCCCTGGCTGCCCATGAAAATCTCTGCCCCTTTCCCAGAGCCCTGTTGACCTGTTCACTTAAAAAGTGCTTTTAGAGCACGAACTCCCCTTCTCCATTCTCTGGCCATTGAATAAAATCCTGCCCTGCTTGTACCAAACTCAGTCATTATTGGCAGTGCAAAGCTGATTGAGAAAGAACTCCCTGACTGAGCCAGGGGATCTTCAGTTCAGCTAGGGTCCCGAGAGGGGGCCCTGCTTCTAATTCAGTAACACAACTTCTGTTTGAATATTTGTACTTAATACAGAGCTCATTTCTTCCCATGTTTATCTATGATATATGTTAGAAATTCTTCCTTTACTGAGATGAAATCTTCCTACTATAATGTCTGTTTTTTGTAAGTTCTTACCTCAAGAGTAACAACAGGCCTCTTTTTCTTTATGTATAAAAACAAGGATGTGAACTAGATGGACTAAAGCTGAATAGGAGTCTAAAGGTCTATAATTCTGATATAAACTCCCTTTAAGTCAGCTATTTTACTTCCTCTAAATCATATCTTTTCCCCTTTTCCTTCAAAACAAAAATAAGATCCCATTCTAACAATCTCCCTATGACCAATACTAGTGTGTTAGCTGACTTCATTTTTCTGGGCTCCAAAATCACTGCAGATGGTGACTGCAGCCATGAAATTAAGAGACGCTTACTCCTTGGAGTAATGCTAGTAAAGTAATGTTCAAAATTCTCCAAGCCAGGCTTCAGCAATACGTGAACCATGAACTTCCTGATGTTCAAGCTGGTTTTAGAAAAGGCAGAGGAACCAGAGATCAAATTGCCAACATCTGCTGGATCATCAAAAAAGCAAGAGAGTTCCAGAAAAACATCTATGTCTGCTTTATTGACTATGCCAAAGCCTTTGACTGTGTGGATCACAATAAACTGTGGAAAATTCTGAAAGAGATGGGAATACCAGAACACCTGACCTGCCTCTTGAGAAATCTGTATGCAGGTCAGGA
>SJYQ01003775.1:471019-488920 GCA_006410935.1 Redunca redunca
AGCATATTCAAAAGCAGAGACATTACTTTGCCGACTAAGGTCGTCTAGTCAAGGCTATGGTTTTTACTGTGGTCATGTATGGATGTGAGAGTTAGACTGTGAAGAAGGCTGAGCGCCAAAGAATTGATGCTTTTGAACTGTGGTGTTGGAGAAGATTCTTGAGAGTCCCTTGGACTGCAAGGAGATCCAACCAGTCCATTCTGAAGGAGATCAATCCTGGGATTTCTTTGGAAGGAATGATGCTAAAGCTGAAACTCCAGTACTTTGGCCACCTCATGCGAAGAGCTGACTCATTGGAAAAGACTTTGATGCTGGGAGGGATTGGGGGCAGGAGGAGAAGGGGACAACAGAGGATGAGATGGCTGGATGGCATCACTGGCTCGATGGACATGAGTCTGAGTGAACTCTGGGAGTTGGTGATGGACAGGGAGGCCTGGTGTGCTGCGATTCATGTGGTCGCAAAGAGTCAGACATGACTGAGCGACTGAACTGTACTACTCCCTGGAAAGAAAGTTATGGCCAACCTAGACAGCATATTCAAAAGCAGAGACATTACTTTGCCAACAAAGGTCCGTCTAGTCAAGGCTATGGTTTTTCCAATGGTCATGTATGGATGTGAGAGTTGGACTGTGAAGAAAGCTGAGCGCCGAAGAACTGATGCTTTTGAACTGTGGTGTTGGAGAAGATTCTTGAGAGTCCCTTGGACTGCAAGGAGATCCAACCAGTCCATCCTAAAGGAGATCAGTCCTGGGTGTTCATTGGAGGGACTGATGTTGAAGCTGAAACTCCAATACTTTGGCCACCTGATGCGAAGAGCTGACTTATTGGAAAAGACCTTGATGCTGGGAAAGATTGAGGGCAGGAGGAGAAGGGGACAGAGGATGAGATGGTTGGATTGCATCACCAACTTGATGGACATGGGTTTGGGTGGACTCCAGGAGTTGGTGATGGACAGGGAGGCCTGGTGTGCTGCGGTTCATGGGGTCACAGTCAGACATGACTGAGCGACTCAACTAAACTGAGGACAATCTATACTCTGATTCATCTTTGAATCCTCTAAAATGTCATGCGTTCTGTCCAGAAATAAATCCCAGATAATACATGATCAAATGATTTTCAATGAAAGTGCTGCTGCTGCTGCTAAGTCGCTTCAGTCATGTCCGACTCTGTGCGACCCCATAGATGGCAGCCCACCAGGCTCCCCCATCCCTGGGATTCTCCAGGCAAGAATACTGGGGTGGGTTGCCATTTCCTTCTCCAATGCATGAAAGTGAAAAGTGAAAGTGAAGTCTCTCAGTCATGTCTGACTCTTAGTGACCCCACGGACTGCAGCCTACCAGTCTCCTCTGTCCATGAGATTTTCCAGGTAAGAGTACTGGAGTGGGTTGCCATTGCCTTCTCTGAATGAAAGTGCTAAGACTATTCAAAGGCAAAAAGTCTTTTTGCCTTGGAAAATAGTGCATGAATAGTCATATTGCAAAACAATGAAGTGAGATCTTTACCTAATACCATATAAAAAGATTAACTCAAAATGGGTCTGAGACCTAAGTGTAAGACCTAAAATAATAAAACTCTTAGACAGAAATATAAGGCAAAAACTTCACAACATTGGATTTGGCAATGACTTCTTAGATGACACCAAAGGCTCAGGCAACAAAAGAAAATATGGACAAATTGGACTTCAAATTGGACTTTGCGAGCTTGAATCGCAGCACACCAGGCCTCCCTGTCCATCACCAACTCCCAGAGTTCACTCAGACTCACGTCCATCGAGCCAGTGATGCCATCCAGCCATCTCATCCTCTGTTGTCCCCTTCTCCTCCTGCCCCCAATCCCTCCCAGCATCAGAGTCTTTTCCAATGGGTCAGCTCTTTGCATGAGGTGGCCAAAGTACTGGAGTTTCAGCTTTAGCATCATTCCTTCCAAAGAAATCCCAGGGCTAATCTCCTTCAGAATGAACTGGTTGGATCTCCTTGCAGTCCAAGGGACCCTCAAGAGTCTTCTCCAACACCACAGTTCCAAAGCATCAATACTTTGGCGCTCAGCTTTCTTCACAGTCCAACTCTCACATCCATACATGACCACAGGAAAAACCATAGCCTTGACTAGACAAACTTTTGTTGGCAAAGTAATGTCTCTGCTATCTAGGTTGGTCATAACTTTCCTTCCAAGGAGTAAGCGTCTTTTAATTTCATGGCTGCAATCACCATCTGCAGTGACTTTGGAGCCCAAAAAAATAAAGTCTGACACTGTTTCCACTGTTTCTCCATTTCCCATGAAGTGATAAAACTCAACAACAAAAAAAACAAACAACCTGATTCAAAATGGGCAAAGAACCTGATACACATTTCTCTGTAGAAAATATACTAATGACCAATATGCACATGAAAAATGCTCAGCGTTGCCAATCATTAAAGAAATGCACATCAAACCTATGAGATATCATTGTATCTCACTCTCCTTAGTATGGCTACTACCGTAAAACAAACAAACCAAAAAAAACTAGAAAATAGTGTTTGTGAAAATGTAGAGAAATTAGAACACTGTACTGCAATGCTGGTTGGAATACAAAATGATACAGCTGCTGTGGAAAACAGTAAGTGGTTCCTCAAAAAAAATTAAATATAGAATTATAATACCATATAACCCAGCAATTACATTTCTGGGCATATAGTCAAAAGACTTGAAAACTAAGTCTCAAAAGGATATTTGTACACCCATATTCTTAGCAACATTGTTCACACAATAGCTAAAAAGTGAAAGCAATGCAAATATACACTGATGAATGAATGGATAAGCAAATGTGGTATATACAAACAATGGCATACTATTCAGCCTTAAAAAGAAAGGAAATTCTGCATATGCTAAAACATGGGTGAACTTCAATGACACTATGCTAAATGAAATAAACCAGTTACAAAAAAAAAAACAAAACACTGTGTGATTCTATATACTTGGAGTAGTCAAAATCATAGACAGAAGGTAGAAAGGTGGTTACCAGGGGCTGGGGGAGGGGAGAATGAAGAAAGAGTTTCAGTTTTACAAGATTAAAAGAGTGGCAGAGATGAATGGTGTTGATAGTTGCACATTATGAATGCATTTAATGCTGACTGAATTGTACACTTTAAAATGGTAACGATAATAAATTTTATGTTATGTGTACTTTACCAGAACTTTAAAAAGTTGTAAAAAAAAAAAAAGACATGCTCTGATGAGTTCTGGAGCTGCAAATCTCTCTTCCCTCAAGGAGCTCTCAGAAACATAAACCAATACTAATAGAATGTGATAATTGCCATAATGGTATGTATAAACATTATGAAAACACAAATAAGGGATAACTAATTTTGTCTGGGAGAGAAAATTTGTTAGGAAAGAATGATCAACAAAACTTTGGAAAATAAATGTTCTTGAAGTATCTTTAAAAGGTGAGTGAAATAGCCATCTAAAGGAGAGGAAGAGCATTCAAGATATAGAGAAGAAAAAGGGTAGGGCATGTTACAGGAATCTGCGACTAGTTGGCACACTGGAGGGCAGGGTACAGATGATACTGGAGGGCCAGATCATGAGGCCTGCAGTACCAGGCTGAGCACCTGGCCGTACCTGAAAGGTAGTCCTTAAAGAGTTTCAACCAGGAGAATGATGTGGTCATACTTGGATATTAGAAAAGATTAATTAGCAGTGCATAGATAAGAATAGAGGAGCCACACAGAAGGCAGGGAAAACAGTTAGGGATTGTTGTAGAAAATCAGGTGAGAGATTATAAAAGCTTGAAATAAGCAGAAGTAGTAGGACAGAATAAAGGGACAGATCATAAAGATGTAACGTGTACAGTGTTAGAATAACAAGACCCAAATGGTTTATTAAATGTGTTGTTCATGGTACAGACAAAAGTTCTCATGTAGAAGAGATTGTTCTTGTTCAGGGAGGTTTCAGTGTCACCGGCTCTGAACAACCAGTAGCGACTGCTGGTATGCAGTTTAGAAAGTGAGCCTAAAAACTCAGTCTAGGGACAATAAGAAAGTGATGGGGACTTCCCTGGTGGCCCAGTGGCTAAGACTCTGCTCTCCCAATGCAGGGGGCCTGGGTTTGATCCCTGATCAGGGAACTAGGTCCCATATGCCACAACTGAGTTCACATGCCACACTAAAGATCCTGTGCCCAACACAGCCAAATAAATAGAACTTTTTTTTTTTTAAATGATGAATTAGGAATGTCTGCTGAATGGGAAAGCACTAGCACATGACAGATATTTAACATTCCACTCTCAGGCAGAGGAAACATTAAGATACACTGAGTGTTTTAAAGAATACATATGGTGTATTTCCATTTTTTTAAATTCAAGAACAGACAAAATTAATTTTTGTTGATGGAAGTCAAAATAGTTGTTATCTCTGTGTGAGGATGTAGATATGGACTGGAAACGGGTACAGGGGAGCCTATTAGAGTGCTAGAAATCTTCTAGATCTTGATCTGGGTGGTGGTCACACATGTGTATACATCTGTGAACAACCAATAAGTGGTACACTTAAGTTTTGTGTTTCTTACTATATGAATTGTATATATCAATTTTTAAAAATGAAAAAAGTGAATATGTGTTTAAGGAATGGCAAATAGTTGGATGTTGTATAGGGTAAGGAAGAAAGAAAAAGTTTAGCAGATTACTGGGAGATAAAGTTGGGGCAATAATAGAATGGCAATAGATAGTGAAGGGTTTGGGGAACCATTTTAGAGTGTGGGCTTCCCCGGTGGCTCAGCAGTAAAAGAATCTGCCTGCAACACAGGAGACATGGGCTTCATCCCTGGGTCAAGAAGATCCCCTGGAGGAGGGCATGGCAACCCACTCCAGTATTCTTGCCTGGAGAATCCCATGGACAGAGGATTCTGACGGGCTACAGTCCATGGGTCTGACACGACTGAATCGACTGAGCACACACACACACGCATTAAAGAGTTTGGACTTGTTCCTACAGCCTTTGGGGAGTATATAAAGCTTTGGATATTCCCATATCTCTGTTTTGGCTGTGCAGAGTCTCCTTTGGAGACAAAAAGGTGAAGAACAGTTTCTCTGACCCAGCTTGGATCTCAGAGCCAGTATCCTCTTGGCTAATGGTTTATCAATTTTATATCCATCCTTGGAAATCATAAAAGGGAAGGGAATCCAATTACCTCTGAAAGTACCTGGCAAGTGTCTTTAATTCAAACTTTGAATATTTTTTATTATAGACCTCACATAACCACATTGCAAAGTCTTAAACCTAAAGAAAGGGGGCATGAACTGTGGATAATTCTACTACAGTACTGTTAGCATTTTCATATACTGGATTTCGTAACAGTCTTTCTTCTTTAAAAAAACAACAAAAAAAACAGCTCTTCAAGATAAGACAGCTGGCCTGTGCTGATAGCCCAGTACCAGAGACTAGGTCAGATTTGGAAAAGCATCACCAAAACTTGTCTCTGAATGTATTTTGGCAGGAGCAAGGCAGAATCTAGAAGTAAACCACGTCAGAAATACATGTCTAAGACAAAACAGCAAGGGCTAGAGTGCAAAGGTGGAAAGGTTCAAGTGTTAGCCACTATATGTGTACAGAAGTTCCTTTGACTGTGCCTACTGTATTTTGTGAGCTGTATGTAGTTGCTTACACTGTTGGACTGGATAGTTGTAATCTAAATAATTTTGTCTTATTTTCATTCAACCATAAATCAGATGCATTTTTCATGTTGCTGCAGTCTTCATAACTGTTTGCATTTTTCAGAGGTTAAGTTTTATTTTTCATAGAATAAAAATTAAGAATAAAATTTTAAAGTAAAAGTTTTATTTTATTCCTTTTAACAATTTTGCTTTATTTCTTTTAATGTGTATTTTACAACTCCTAAATCTTTCCTAAAGTTATTTTCTAATAAATGACTTTTATGTTTGTAAATATTGGGTTGGGTGAAAAGTTAACATTTCATCCCAATGAACTTTTTGGCCAACCCAATATTTAGTTCCTTGTTTTCTTAAACTGTTAAAATGAATTTTTTTCTGATTATAATAGAATTACATGTTCTTTTCAGAAAATTTGGAAATTTTAGGAAAAAATAAAGAAGAAAATGGAGAAGGAAATGGCAACCCACTCTAGTACTCTGGCCTGGGTGAACTCCAGGGACAGAGGAGGATGGAGGTCTACAGTCCATGAGGTCACAAAGAGTCAGACTGAGTGACTGAGCATACAAAGAAGAAAATAGCAATAGACCATACCCCACTATCTTAAGATGACCTAAACAATTTGGGGGCATATTTCCTTTCAGCCTTTTTTTTTATTTTAATGCATTTTAACAGTTGAGATCACACTTTGCACATAATATATTTTTTGTTTAATGTTTGGTCATTGTTGTTCAGTTGCTAAGTTGTGTCTGACTCTTTGTGACTCCATGGACTGCAGCTTGCTAGGCTTCCTTGTCCTTCACTGTCTCCTGGAGCTTGTTGAAACGGTTGTCCACTGAGTCAGTGATGCCAGCCAGCTATCTCATCCTCTGTCACCCATTTCTCCTCCTGCCCTCAGAATTTCCCAGCATCAGGCTCTTTTCCAGTGAGTCAGTTCTTTGCATCAGGTGGCCAAAGTATTGGAGCTTCAGCTTCAGCATCAGTCCTTCCAAGGACTATTCAGGATTGATTTCCTTGAAGATTGACTGCTTTTATCGTAAGTATTTCTCCACATCGTTAATAATTCTTTGTAAATACACTTTTAGCAGCTGTAAAATTTTATGTAAAAAAAGGTGCCATAGTTTGCTTAACCAGTCCCTTATTGTTAGGCATGTAAGTCACTTTTATTTTTTTCTATTCTAAATAATGCTTTTTGCATTAATGTATAAAGCACTATAATATTATTTCCTCAGGGCTTCCCTGGTGGCTCAGAGGTAAAGAATCAGCCTGCCAATACAGGAAACTCAGGTTCAGTCCCTGGGCCAGGAAGATCCCACATGCAGCAGAGCAACTACTAAAGCTCCATTGCCACGATTACTGAAGCCCAAGCACCCTAGAGCCAGTTCTCGGCAACAAGAGAAGCCACAACAATGCCCGTGCATTGCAGCTGGAGAGGGGCCCACACAGCAACGAAGATCCAGCACAGGCAAAAATAAATAAAATTGAAAACAAAAAAGATATTTCCTCAGAGAAAATTCTAAGATGGAGGATTTCTATATCAAGTAGTGTGAAAACTTTAAAGCTTCCTGATGTGTATTACCAAATTAATTTAAAAGATTTGTCCTAAATTCTACTTCCTTACTACGTGGGAGAGAAAACAAACTAAATATTTTCAAGCTTTAAAAATGACAGGTTTCTCAGAATCTCTGAATAAAAGCTAAGGTATCCACAAACACAGTTTCCTTAAAAAAAAAAATACTGACTAAAAACACAGGAGTGCCAGATTTGGGGACAGGGGCACTTGTCACACTTTTGTTACTTTGACGTCCTCCTGGAATCTGAAACACACCTTCTAAATAGTGAAGTACCCCCACCTTGCAAGCCTAAAGGTTAGGCAACATCAATGAAACATCTTGCTACGTTTCCAAAGTTTCCCCAGAGAATATGACCCAAGATCACTTACAGTTTTGGAGGGGAGACTGTTAAAGAGATCCTTGGAGGGATTAGCAGTTCAAACAGATCTTATATGCAGCTCTGAATTTTTCTTGTTTAGACAACCCTTGATCCAGTTCCAGAATCCTTGCCCAGCCTTAGATCTCTCCCTACACTCCTCTGAAGGCCCTCCAGATATCTATAACCTTGGAAGAAATCTTGAGATTCCCCTTTGTCTCTCTGGCCCACGTACGCTTGCTTACTCTAGTTCCCTTCTACCCATTCTCACTCCGTTTTTCTGCTCTTGATCTTCCTAATCTTTTCCTTCTCTCTCCTCACTCTCTTGAGTCTTTAAGTTTCTCTCTAAACTTCTCTGTTAATGCTCTCCTTTTCCCTCTCTGTCCTTGTTTTCTCAAACTTTCAGCCCTTTCCTCCTTTTCAACAGAGACACAGCTGACCTTAACTAGGAACCACCTCTCTCTATTTTGTCCCCAGACTTCTCTCCCTCGGACTTTTCTGTTCTCTCAAAATGGCATACACAGTCTCAGTTTTGCAGGAGTTTCTCCCAGCCTCTTTCACACCTAAGACAGCTTTCTTTCACCTTGTTACCAAGAAATACTCTTTGAAGAGCACTGTTATCCCTCTAACCCAAAGATGACCTCCTTCTGCTACTTATACTTATCATTGTTGTTGTTGAGTCACAGTCATGTCCGACTCTTTGTAATCCCATGGACTGCAGCACACCAGGCTTCCCTGTCCTTCACTATCTCCTGGAGTTTGCTCAAACTCATGTGTAGTGAGTCAATGATGCCATCCAACCATCTCATCTGTTGCCCCCTTCTCCACCGGCCCTCAATCTTTCTCAGCATCAGGGTCTTTTCCAATGAGTGGGCTCTTTGCATCAGGTGGCCAAAGTATTGGAATTTCAGGTCTATTGTCAGCCCTTCCAATGAATATTCGGGGATGATTTCCTTTCAGTTCAGTTAAGTCGCTCAGTCATGTCCAACTCTTTGTGACCCCATGGACTGCAGCATGCCAGGCTTCCCTGTCCATCACCAACTCCCAGAGTTTACCCTGATTCATGCCCATTGAGTCGGTGATGCCATCCAACCATCTCATCCTCTGTCATCCCCTTCTCCTCCTACCTTCAATCTTTCCCTGTATCAGAGTCTTTTCAAGCTGTCACTGAGTCAGCTCTTTGTGCATCAGGTAGCCAAAGTATTGGAGTTTCAGCTTCAACATCAGTCCTTCCAATGACCGCTCAGGACTGATCTCCTTTAGGGTGAATTGGTTGGATCTCCTTGCAGTCCAAGGGACTCTCAAGAGTCTTCTCCAACACCACAGTTCAAAAGCATCAATTCTTTGGTGCTCAGCTTTCTTTATAATACAATTCTCATATCCATACACAACTACTGGAAAAACCATAGCCTTAGAATTGACAAGTTTGATCTCCTTGTAGTCCAAGGGATTCTCAAAAGTCTTCTCCAACACCACAGTTCGAAAGCATCAATTCTTCAGCACTCAGTTCAGTTCAGTTCAGTCACTCAGTTGTGTCTGACTCTTTGCAACCCCATGAATTGCAGCACACCAGGCCTCCCCTGTCCATCACCAACTCCCAGAGTTCACTCAGACTCATGTCCATCGAGCCAGTGATGCCATCCAGCCATCTCATCCTCTGTCGTCCCCTTCTCCTCCCGCCCCCAATCCCTCCCAGCATCAGAGTCTTTTCCAATGAGTCAACTCTTCGCATGAGGTGGCCAAAGTACTGGAGTTTCAGCTTTAGCTTCAGTCCTTCCAAAGAACACCCAGGACTGATCTCCTTTAGGATGGACTGGTTGGTTCTCCTTGCAGTCCAAGGGACTCTCAAGAGTCTTCTCCAACACCACATTTCAAAAGCAGCAATTCTTCGGCGCTCAGCTTTCTTCATAGTCCAACTCTCACATCCATACATGACCACAGGAAAAACCATAGCCTTGACTAGATGGGCCTTAGTCGAAAAAGTAATGTCTCTGCTTTTGAATATACTATCTAGGTTGGTCATAACTTTTTTCCCAAGGAGTAAGCATCTTTTAATTTCATGGCTGCAATCACCATCTGCAGTGATTTTGGAGCCCCCCAAAATAAAGTCTGACACTGTTTCCACTGTTTCCCCATCTATTTCCCATGAAGTGATGGGACCAGATGCCATGATGTTAGTTTTCTGAATGTTGAGCTTTAAGCCAACTTTTTCACTCTCCTCTTTCACTTTCATCAAGAGGCTCTTTAGTTCTTCTTCACTTTGTGCCATAAGGGTGGTATCCTCTGCATATCTGAGATTATTGACGTTTCTCCCGGCAAACTTGATTCCAGCTTGTGCTTCTTCCAGCCCAGCGTTTCTCATAATGTACTCTGGAGAATTGGAGAATTTTGAGCATTACTTTACTAGCATGTGAGATGAGTGCAATTGTGCAGTAGTTTGAGCATCCTTTGACATTGCCTTTCTTTGGGATTGGAATGAAAACTGACCTTTTCCAGTCCTGTGGCCACTGCTGAGTTTTCCAAATGTGCTGGCATATTGAGTGCAGCACTTTCACAGCATCATCTTTCAGTATTTGAAATAGCTCAAATGGAATTCCATCACCTCCACTACTTTGTTCATAGTGATGCTTCCTAAGGCCCACTTGACTTCACATTCTAGGATGTCTGGCTCTAGGTGAGTGATTACATCATCATGATTATCATGGTCGTGAAGACCTTTTTTGCACAGTTCTTCTGTGTATTCTTGCCACCTCTTCTTAATATTTTCTGCTTCTGTTAGGTCCATACCTTTTCTGTCCTTTATCGAGCCCATCTTTGCATGAAATGTTCCCTTGGTATCTCTAATTTTCTTGAAGAGATCTCTAGTCTTTCCCATTCTGTTGTTTTCCTCTATTTCTTTGCACTGATCGCTGAGGAAGGCTTTCTTATCTTTTCTTGCTATTGTTTGGAACTCTGCATTCAGATGCTTATATCTTTCCTTTCCTCCTTTGCTTTTCGCTTCTCTTCTTTTCACAGCTAGTTGTAAGGCCTCCCCAGACAACCATTTTGCTTTTTTGCATTTCTTTTCCATGGGGATGGTCTTGATCCCTGTCTGCTGCACAATATCATGAACCTCCGTCCATAGTTCATCCACCACCACCGCCAAGTCGCCTCAGTCGTGTCCGACTCTGTGTGACCCCGTAGACGGCAGCCCACCAGGCTCCCCCGTCCTTTGGTTTCTCCAGGCAAGAACACTGAAGTGGGTTGCCATTTCCCTCTCCAATGCATGAAAGTGAAAAGTGAAAGTGAAGTCGCTCAGTCGTGTCTGACTCTTAGCGACCCCACGGACTGCAGCCTACCAGGTTCCTCCATCCATGGAATTTTCCAGGCAAGAGTACTGGAGTGGGGTGCCATCGCTTTCTCCATAGTTCCTCGGGCACTCTATCTATGAGATCTAGTCCCTTAAATCTATCTCTCACTTCCACTGTATAATCATAAGGAATTTTATTTAGGTCATACCTGAATGGTCTAGTGGTTTTTCCCTACTTTCTTCAATTTAAGTCTGAATTTGGCAATAAGGAGTTCATGATCCGAGCCACTCTTTATTGTCCAATGCTCACATCTGTACCTGACTACTGGAAAAACCATAGCTTTGACTATAAAGTCCAAGAAGGAATCACATTATGCTCATATTTTCCTCTATTCAAATTAGGATACATGAGAGTGCAAGTTTATAAGCATACTTATACTTGCAACAAGATAGGATATTTGAAATCTGAGCTGTCCTCAAAAATCTGGGACGTAATGTTGCTATAAATTCCACCTCTGCAGAACCCAGCTCTCCAGCAGTTTCACACACACGGAGAAGCCTGAACATCCTCAGAGTTGTCTGGAAGTTCATATTCTATATATTACACTCAGACTAAAAAGAAGTGTTCTCTTTTTTGTCCACTCTGGAAGATAGAGTTTTGACTACACGTCAACTTAGGTCCTAACCTTCCAGATGGCTTTTTATAGGACATACACAGAGGGATTCTTTAACTGGAGATTTTACAAAGGTCACCAAAGGGTTCACTGAGAAAGACCAAGTCCATGCTCTGAAATGGAAATGTACAGTTTACCGCCCATTGATTTACAGATAAATCTATTTAATGATCTTCAAAGGTGGTTTAGTAGGTTCTGGTTTAAACTTCAGCTCCTCCTTTCTAAGAAAATTAGGGAAAACTATTAACCAAAGTGAATTCCTCAGGTTCAGTTTAGACTTTCCTTTCGGCACTATCCAAATTTTATAAATTCTCTTCTGCCTGGAGCCCTTAATCTAAATCTCCATAACTGTATTGGCTCAAGGTTCACTTTAAGTACAATCTTAATAGATCATATTCTTGAGGAAGTTTGCTTCCTCCAATGAGCCTGCAAAATTCTCTCTTATTATTCTTTTTTTTTTCTTATTATTCTTGATTGTCCCATGAAATGTTACTCTTTGTGAATTAATATGGCTCTGCCTAGCTCTAGATAAAATCCTAACTTTCTGTCATGTTTCTTGTCTGTGTTGCATTTTCTGTGCACTTTTGTCTGCCCCTACAGTGAAGGGGTTATTTTAAACATTTTTGTTTCCAGGGAGAGCAACTTGCTGGTTGGAGGATCCAAGTTTAAAATGGACCCCCAGTGAAACATGTATGGCTTGAGGCATCCTGTGTAATTCAATGAATAGCCACCCTACTGCTAACCCATATTTGCTGGCTAAAGCAATTGTGAGTGTCAGAGAGGAGGAGTTATGTTCAAGCAATTTTCCAGACTGCACGTGCTGGAGAGTTCACGCACTTTTCTCCCAGAAGTGACCTTCAACTCTTACTTTACAAGCACTTCCAACTAGTTTGGATATCTAGTTTCCGTCACTATAGCAGATCAAAATCATCAACTAGTGGGTGGGAGTTGGCGGTGCAGAATAGGTCAGTGGTGAAGAGTATAGATTCTGGTGTCAAACTACAGGCTTGAATTTTGGCTCTGCCACTTCCTAGCCATATGTCTTTGATTGAGGTGCTTCACCTTTTTCTGCCTCAGTTTCCTCATCTGTAAAACAGGGATAATAATAGTACCTATTTCATACAATTTTCATTAGGTTTGTATACATAAAGTGACTGCAGCAGTTGGTACTATATGAGTATCAAGTAGAGTGGGTACACTGGTAATAGTTCTTATGAAAAGTAAAAGAAGTAACTTTTAAAAAGTGTCAGGCATAGACCTTGGAATAGAAAAGATTTCTAGTGCCCCTTTTCCTTTGTTAAACATGGCTTAGGCTTGCATCCTACTAAGCCTTTGCAACATGGTACTTCCTTGGCATGATAAACTCTATTGCCTTTCTTTGCTGGCAAACTATTCATTCTTCACCCAACTTAAATGCATCCTCCCCTCTGTAGTTTCCCTTGTCTTTCTGGGGGCTTCTTTGGAGAGAATGAGTCACTCCCTCTTCTTCAGCACTTACTGCTATCACCCTGCTTGATCATATTGTATTGTAATTACTTATTTATGAATCTTCTCCCTCACCAGACTTTATGGTCCTCCTCCATGGCTGGAGCCACATCTTATTTTCACCGCCTCTATTGCAGTTCTATCCCTCAATAAATGTTTTGATGAATGGAGGAATAATAACAGCCAACACACAGTGCTTAGTTCTAGGCTCTGTTCCAATGCTTTACAAATATTAACTTTAATCTTGACAACAATCATATGAAGTATTATTATCATCTCTAACTTACAGATAAGAATAAATGACTCAAAAGAGTTTATGTAATTTGTCTAGGTCACCTCTGCCTAGATAGGCAAATTGTCAAAGCCAGGATACTAATCTAAGTAGTTGGTATCAGAAACAGGCTTTTAACTCACCCAGTACAATGTCTCCTAGAGAACAAGAGAACAAATAATTGCTCGCAAGCTTGGCTTTCCCAAAGGTCTCACTTTTTCAGGCAAATGAGACATTCATCTAGCAAATATTTACATAGTGCTTTCTATGTGTACACCATCATGTTGAGCACCGATCTCAACTGCTCCCTCCTTTCCCCTATCACCCCTCCACGTAATCACTTCTACCTGCCCCCAAACTCCACTGTTCTATGAACTTTCAGTTTCTTGAATTTGTTGTACTCTCTGTGTCTCAGCTGTGGAACCACGACTTCAGTTTGCCCTGTTAACTCATGCTTATCCTTCAGTTCTGTTTGCGTGCCTGCGTGTGTGCATACTTAGTTGTGTTCCACTATTTGGAACCCCGTAGACAGTAGCCCACCAGGCTCCTCTGTTCATGGGATTTACCAGGCAAGAATACTGGAGTGAGGTGCCATTTCCTCCTCCAGGGGATCTTCCCAGCCCAGGGACTGAACTTGCATCTTCTGCCTTGGCAGACAGATTCTTTACCACTGAACCACCTTGGGAAGCCCTTCTTTCTGCAAACCTTATGTTATCCCCACCGCCTCCCTCCCCCGACCCCCACCTCAAGTAATTTACATGCCCTTGCTCTGAGCTCCACACAGCACTTCGCATATTATTTGTATACTTACTGTTCTTGCCCCTTTACTCATCTGCCTTCTGCACTAGACTAGAAGCTTTGTGAGACCAAGGACTGAGTCTTATCTGAGTTATCACTGAATATGCAGCATTCAACCTGATGACCAGCACATAGTAGGTGTTTGATAAATATTTGTCGAATGACCAATTTAAGGATGAGCATGACAAAATCTCTATACTTAAGAAGTTTACTTGGGGAAAAAAAAGGTCTAGTGGGGATACAGAAAATGAAAAGAATATATTATAATAGATTATATACCAGGATCCTTCAGGGACACAGAGGGAAAGATTTCTGACTGAATCTAGAGTAAAGCGGAAAGGGGACAGTTCAGCAGAGACTTAAAGGAATAGTGAGAGTTTATGAAAAGGAAAGAAATAGGTCATAAGCAAGAACTATACTATAAATTGTTTGATTGCCTAAGTGGCTAAATCATTTTTTCTGTGTGTCTGAAAAGAATACTAAACTAAACTTAGTTCTACAATTTATTGTTCTAATATGAGTTTGGAGACAATATGCCATAACATAAAAGGCAATATGACGAGATACTTTAATTCTTTCAGTGGCTGTTCTGTGAATCCCCATGAAAATCTCTTCTTACCTCTATCATCATATTTATCATGCTGCACTGTCATTAGCAGAGTGGTTCTACCCACGTGATGAGCTATTTAAGGCCTAGGGTTAAAGTCCTTTAAAAGTCTGATTCAATTCTGTATACCCAGTACCAGAACAAAGCCATTCCCGCAAGAAGGTCTGCGAATACTCTGACACGACTATGAAGTCTTAGATGAGCTGACCTCCAGCAGTCTCTCAGCTTTGTCTCACACCCCATACTACATGCTCCAGGCAATATATACCTTTCAGTTCTCTGAATAACACTAGGCTCTTAAGGTCTGTGGACCTCCCCACATGCCAATGCCACTCCCACTGTCTCTTCATGTTCATTTTTCCAGTTCATCATCCAGCTAACTCCTACTCATCCTTGAGGCTTAAACATCACTCCTGAAAAAGCCTTCCCCGGGCCAGAGACAAGTTTAGACCTTCCTGTTATATGGTCTTATAAAATGGTAAATTTCTCATTAGTGTCATTTATCACACTTGTAAACACTTAATCATTGTCTCTCCAGTGGAGCAGAAGTAATTCAGCACTTGGAACAGAATATATAAGATAACAGGTGCTCAAAAAAACTCTTTTGAATAAGTTACTTAATAAATGAATAAAGTGCTCTAATTCATTTTTAATATGATTTTTTAGTGGCCTGGGCTTCCCTGGTGATTAAGCTGGTAAAGAATCCGCCTACAATGTGGGAGACCTGGGTTCCATCCCTGGGTTGGGAAGATACCCTGGAGAAGGGAGCAGCTACCCACTCTAGTATTCTGGCTGGAGAATTCCATGGACTGTATAGTTTGCAGGGTTGCAAAGAGTCAGACCCGACTCAGGGACTTTTGCTTCACTTTAGTGGCTTAGCTTTCAGGAGGCTCTATGATAGATTAGAACTGATCAAATAACCGTTTAGTAATATAAGCATTTCCAATGCACCATTAAGAATCAGGGTTGTTGCTCTTCCAAGCAAACAGTTGAAGAATAAAGTCTTAACCAAGACAATTTACAGGGACCTCTACACACACCACCTTTTTCCCCCTCTGCTCTTGAATCATTTCTAGTAATCCCTTCCTTGCTATCAAAATCTCCTGAGCCTGTTTTCCTATACTAGATTTCAACTCATCTCTTGCTCCAAATTCTCCTTCCTGGTTCTTCAAAGGCTCATCTGATTCCAGCCAGCCAGAGGATTCCCATTTCCTCAACAGCCTTGCCCAGAGCATCAGAATGTTATTGCTTCTGGCCCCAAGCCATCCTACTCAGCACCTCCCCAGCTCCTACCAAGCTCTGGCACAAGGTAAGGGACTGGGTGGTGTGGAGGAGTCAATGGAAAAGAGTTTCTGCCCTCAATGACCTCCCAGTCTATCAAGGAGACAAAGTGTTAGTTGCTCAGTCTTGTCCAACTCTTTTTGATCCCTTGGACTGTAGCCCATGAGGTTCCTCTGTCCATGGGATTTTCCAGGCAAGCATACTGGAGTAGGTTGCCTTTCCCTTGCCAGGATATCTTCCAGACCCAGGGACTGAACCCAGGTCTCCTGCATTTCAGGCAGATTCCTTACCATCTGAGCCACAGAAGAAATTGTTGAGGAGACAAAGATAAACACAAAAAGAAAACAACCATAGCATACTGTATTTGCTTAAATGCCAAATAATGTGAATGTACAGAGAGCATTTGTGAGATAGTTCAGAGGAGTCATCATCCTTGAATCTTCCTTCTTACTTACCACACATCTGATCATATTCCAAGTATTGTTTCTTTTATGTCCTTCTTCTAGGATATCTTCTTCTAAGATAGGTCTTCTATTTTTCCCTTTCTCACTTTTCCCACCACCATCACCTTGGTTTAGACCCCATATACTCTCCTCTAGATTATGGTAACTGTTTATCTCTTTGCTTCTATTCTCAACCCCCATTCAATTCATTCTCTGTTGTAGCCAGAATCATATTCTTTTTTCCCCTTATCTATGATTAGTTTTTTTTGTTGACGTGTAGCTGATATACAATATTATATAAGTTAAAAGTGTACAATATAGTGATTCACAAAGTTTGTACCCCATTTATAGTTATTATAAAATATTGGCTATATTCCCTGTGTTGTACAATATACCTATATAACTTTTTTATATGTATTAATTTGTACCTTTGAATCCCCTACCCCTATATTGTCCCACCCCCTTCCTTCTCCCCACCGATAATCACTAGTTTGTCCTCTATAGCTGTGAGTCTGTTTCTTTTTATGTTCACTAATTTGTTGTATTTTTAGATTCCACTTAGAAGTGATATCACACAGTATTTGCATTTTTCTATCTGACTTATTTCACTACCATAATGCTCTCCAAGTCCATTCATGCTGTTGCAGATAGCAAAATTCTCATTATTGTTTACAGCTAAATAGTATTCTGTAGTGGGCTTCCAAGTTGCTCAGTGATAAAGAATCCACCTGCCCTGCCGGAGCTGCAGGAAACACAGGAAGATCCCCTGGAGAAGGAACTAGCAACCCACTCCAGTATTCTTGCCTGGAAAATCACCTGAACAAAAGAGCCTGGTAGGCTACAGTGCATGGGATCGCAGTCGGACACATGACTAACGACTGAAAAACAACACAAGAACAAATATTCTGTTGTATATACATACACCACACCTTGCTTAAGAAAAAAGGAAAGATATAAGCATCTGAATGCAGAATTCCAAATAATAGCAAGAAGAGATAAGAAAGACTTCTTCAGCGATTAATGCAAAGAAATAGAGGAAAACAGCGGCATGGGAAAGACTAGAGATCTCTTCAAGAAAATTAGAGATACCAAGGGAACATTTCATGCAAATATGGGCTCGATAAAGGACAGAAATGGTATGGACATAACAGAAGCAGAAGATATTAAGAAGAGGTGGCAAGAATACAGAAGAACTGTACAAAAAAGATCTTCACGACCAGATAATCATGATGGTGTGATCACTCATCTAGAGCCAGACATCCTGGAATGTGAAGTCAAGTGGGCCTTAGAAAGCATCACTACGAACAAAGCTAGTGGAGGTGATGGAATTCCAGTTGAGCTATTTCAAATAGTGGAAGATGATGCTGTGAAAGTGCTGCACTCAATATGCCAGCACATTTGGAAAACTCAGCAGTGGCCACAGGACTGGAAAAAGTCAGTTTTCATTCCCATCCCAAAGAAAGACAATGCCAAAGAATGC
>SJYQ01003776.1:8156-31531 GCA_006410935.1 Redunca redunca
TACACTGTTGGTGGGAATGCAAACTAGTACAGCCACTATGGAGAACAGTGTGGAGATTCCTTAAAAAACTGGAAATAGAACTGCCATATGACCCAGCAATCCCACTGCTAGGCACACACACCGAGGAAACCAGAATTGAAAGAGACATGTGTACCCCAATGTTCATCGCAGCACTGTTTATAATAGCCAGGACATGGAAACAACCTAGATGTCTATCGGCAGATGTATGGATAAGAAAGCAGTGGTACATATACACAATGGAGTATTACTCAGCCATTAAAAAGAATACATTTGAATCAGTTCTAATGAAGTGGATGAAACTGGAGCCTATTATAGAGAGGGAAGTAAGCCAGAAAGAAAAAGACCAATACAGTATACTAACGCATATATATGGAATTTAGAAAGATGGTAACGATGACCCTATATGCAAGACAGCAAAAGAGACACAGATGTATAGAACAGTCTTTTGGACTCTGTGGGAGAGGGAGAGGGTGGGATGATTTAGGAGAATGGCATCGAAACATGTATATTTTCATATGTGAACGAATCACCAGTCCAGGTTTGATGCATGAGACAGGGTGCCTGGGGCTGGTGCACTGGAATGACCCAGAGGGATGGGATGGGGAAGAAAGTGCGGGGGTGGGGTATTCAGGATGGGGAACACATGTACACCCCTGGTGGATTCATGTCAATGTATGGCAGGACCACTATAATATTGTAAAGTAGCCTCCAATTAAAATAAATAAATTTATATTAAGAAAATAAATATAAAAATAAGTAAAGACTCTGAAAATTGACTAAAGACATGAAAGAAATCAAAGAGTTTATTCATGACAATTTAATGAACATCTGTAAAAACAGTAAGAGTCTCTGGTGTTTTAGCCTGGTACATCTCCAATTCTTTTACCTTAGTTCCATAATCCTACCTGGGTGAGCATATTGTGAAGAATGGCAGCTCTGCAGCCATATAAGAATGATGACTTATTTGTTAATTTATTTTTCTACTTTCTCATTATTAGTGTATAGGAATGCAAGGGATTTCTGTGTGTTGATTTTATATCCTGCAACTTTACCGTATTCATTGATTAGCTCTAGTAATTTTCTGGTGGAGTCTTTAGGGTTTTCTATGTAGAGGATCAGCATTATTTGCCTGGGGCATTGTCAAAAATAATACCAATTTCAGTGGCAAACAATCAGGGAAAACAGTATCACAACTAGACTGTGGTTACAGTACTCATTGGGACAAGCAACAGAATGGCACTCAGCCATAAATTTATGTATGTTCTACGACCAGAATGAAATCAAACTGTAAATAAATGACAGGAAAAAATTTGGGGAATTCATGAATATTTCTAATATTAGACAACACACATCTATATAACCCATAATTCAAAGAAGAAATCATATGAGAAATTTGAAAATACTTTGAGCAAAATGAAAACAAAATACACCATATCAAAATGTATGGAATTTGTTTGCAGGACATTTCATCCAAATGCAGAAGAATACATTTTCTTGTCAAGTGCATATGGAACATTCTCCAGGATAGACCACATCTTTGGTCACAAATCAAGGGTTGGTAAATTTAAGAAAACTGAAATCATATCAAGCATCTTTTCTGACCTCAACATTATGAGACTAGATATCAATTACAGGAAAAAAAAAAACTGTAAAAATCACAAGCACATGGAGATTAAACAATACCTTCCTAAATAACCAACAGGTTGCTGAAGAAATAAAAGGAGAAACCAAAAAAATTCCTAGAAACAAATGACAACAAAAACACAGTGACTCAAAACCTATGGGATGCAGCAAAAGCAGTTCTAAGAGGGAAGTTTATAGCAATAGAATCCTACCTCAAGATACAAGAAAAAATTGAATAGACAACCTAATTTTACACCTAAAACAACTAGAGAAAAAGGAACAAAAAACCCCAAAGTTAGTAGAAGGAAAGAAATCATAAAGATCAGAGCAGAAATAAATGAAAAAGAAATGAAGGAAACAATAATAAAGATTAATAAAACTAAAAGCTGGTTCTTTGAGAAGATAAACAAAATTGACAAACCATTAACCAGCCTCATTGAGAAAAAAAAGAGAGAAGATTCAAGTCAACAAAATTAGAAGTGAAAAAGGAGAGATTACAGCAAACAATGCAGAAATACAAAGGATCATAAAAGACAATTATGAACAACTATATGCCAATAAAATGGAAAACCTTGATGAAATAGATTCTTAGAAAAGTTCAACCTTTTAAAACTGAACCAGAAAGAAATAGAAATTATGAACAGACCAATCACAAGCACTGAAATTGAGACTGATCAAAAATCTCCCCAAAAACAAAAGCCCAGGGCCAGATGGCTTCACAAGTGAATCCTAACAAGTGTTTAGAGAAGACTTAATTCCTATCCTTCACAAACTCTTCCAAAGAATTGCAGAGGAAAGGTCACTTCCAAACTCATTCTATGAGGCCACCATCACCCTGAAATCAAAACCAGACAAAGATGCCACAAAAAAAGAAAGTTACAGGCCAATATCACTAATGAACATAGTTGCAAAACTCAACAAAGTTCTAGCAAACAGAATCCAACAACACATTAAAAGGATCATACACCATAATCAAGTTGTTTTTATCCAAGAGATGCAAGAATTATTCAATATATGCAAACCAGTCAATGTGATATGCCATATTCACAAATTAAAAGATAAAAATCACAGGATAATCTCAACAGATACAGAAAAAACTTTTGACAAAATTCCCCACCCATTAATGATAAAAATTCTTCAGAATATGGTCATAGAGGGAACCTACATCAACATAATAAAAGCCATATACAACAAACACACAGCAAACATTATTCTCAATGGTTAAAAACTGAAAACATTCCTCCAAAGATCAGGAACAAGACACCACTATTATTCAACATAGTTTGGGAATTCCTAGCTACAGCAAGCAGAGAAGAAAAACAAATAAAAGGGATCCAGATTGGAAAAGAAGTAAAGCTCTCACTGTTTGCAGATGACATGATACTGTACATAGAAAACCCTAAAGATAGTATCAGAAAATTATTAGAGCTAATCAGTGAATTTAGCAAAGCAGGATACCAAATCAATGCACAGAAATCACTTGCATTTCTATATACTAACAATGAAAAATCAGAAAGAGAAATTAAAGAATCAATCCCATTTGCCATTGAAACAAAAAGAATTACATATCTAGGAGTAAACTAACTTAAGGAGACAAAAGAACTCTACACAGAAAATTATAAGACACTAATGAAAGAAATCAAAGATGACATAAACAGATGGAGAGATATTCCATGTTCCTGGGTGGGAAGAATCAATATTGTGAAAATGACCATATGACCAAACACAATTTACAGATTCAATGCAATTCCTATCAAATTACCAATGACATTTTTCACAGAACTAGAACAAAAAATCTCACAATTCATATGGAAACACAAAAGACCCCTAATAGCCAAAGCTCTCTTGAGAAAGAAGAATGGAGCTTGGAGGAATCAACCTTCCTGACTTCAGTTCATACTGCAAAGCTACAGTCATCAAGACAGTATGGTACTGGCACAAACACAGAAATATAGGCCAATGGAACAAGATAGAAAGCCCACAAATAAACCCGTGCACCTATTGGTACCTTATTTTTTACAAAGTCAAGAATTTACAGTGGGGCAAAGACAGTCTCTTCAATAAATGGTGCTGGGAAAACTGGACAGCTACACACAAAATAATGAAATTAGAACACTTCCTAATGCCATACACAAAGATAAACTCAAAATTGATTAAATACCTAAATTAAGAATAGAAACTAGAAAACTCTTACAGGAAAATATGAGCAGAATGCTCTATGATGTAAATCACAGCAAGATCCCCTATGATCCACCTCTAAAGTAATGAAAATAAAAATAAACAAGTGGAATCTAATTAAACTTAAAAACTTTTGTATAGCAAAGGGAAGTATAAACAAGATGAGAAGACAACCCTCAGAATGGAAGAAAATAATAGCAAATGATACAACTGACAAAGGATTAATCTCCAAAATATACAAGTCTCTCATGCAGCTCAATACCAGAAAAACAAACAACCCAATAAAAATATTGCAGAAGGCCTAAACAGACATTTCTTCAAAGACATACAAATGGCTAATAAACACATGAAAAGATTCCCAATATCACTCATTATTAGAGAAATGTAAATCAAAACTAAAATGAGGTATCACCTCATATCAGTCAGAATGGCCATCATCAAAATATCTACAAACAGTAAATGCTGAAGAGGATGTTGGAGAATAGGAAACCCTCTTGCACTATTGGTGGGAATATAAATTGATACAGCCACTATTGAGAACAGTATGGAGGTTCCTTAAAAAACTACGAATACAACTACCATATGACCCAACAATCCCACTACTGGGAATATACCCTGAGGAAACCATAATTGAAAAAAGCACATGTACTTTAATATTTACTGCAGCACTATTTACAATAGCTAGGACATGGAAGCAACCTAGATGTCCATCGACAGATAAATGGATTTGTGGTCCATATATGCAATGGAATATTACTCTGTCATAAAAAGGAATGCATCTGAGTCAGTTCTAATGAGGTGGATGAATCTAGAGCCTATTGTACAGAGTGAAGTAAGTCAGAAAGAGACAGACAAATATGGGATATTAACACATATATATGGAATCTAGAAAAATGGTAATGATGAACATTTTTGCAGGGCAGCAGTAGAGATTCGGACATAGAAAACAGACTTGTGAGCACAGTGGTGGAATAAGAGGGTAGGACAAACTGAGAGAGTAACATGAATACATTACCAAATGTAAAATAGAAAGCCAGTGGGAATTTGCTGTATGATGCAGGGAGCTCAAACTCAGTGTCTATGACAACCTAGATGGGTGGGATTGGGTGTAGGGTGGGAGGGAGTTTCAAGAGGGAGGGCACATCTGTATGCTTATGGCTGATTCATGTTGATGTATGGCAGAAACCAACACAATACTGTAAAGCAATTATCCTCCAGTTATAAAGAAATAATAAAAAATGTAGGGGATCGTGTCAAAGCACTGATTAGAAGGAAATTTATAGTTATAAACACCTACTTTTAGAGTAGAAGAAAGATCTCAAATAAATAGCTAAATTTCTCACCTTCAGAAGCTAGTGAAATAAGAGCTAATTAAACCAAGAAATAAGGAAATAAAAAAGATTAGAGCAGGAATCAGTGGAATAAAAAAGAGAAAAAAATGGAAAAAATCAAGGAAGCCAAAAGTTAAGTTGGTTTTTTGAAAAGATGAACAGAATTGACCAACCTTAGCTGCTGCTGCTGCTGCTGCTGCTGCTGCTGCTGCTAAGTCTCTTCAGTCATGTCCAACTCTGTGCGACCCCAGAGACAGCATCCCACCAGCCTCCCCTGTCCCTGGATGTCTGGTTCTAACTGTTGTTTCTTGACTCACATACAGGTTTCTCAGGATACAGGTAAGGTGGTCTGGTGCTCTCATGTCTTTAAGAACTTTCCACAGTTTGTTGTGATCCACACAGTGAAAAGTTTTAGCATAGTCCATGAATCAGATGTTTTTTTCCTGGAACTCCCTTGCTTTCTCCATAATACAACAAATGTTGGCAATTTGATCTCTGGTTTCTCTGCCTCTTCTAAACCCAGCTTATACATCTGGAAGTGCTAAGTTCATGTACTGCTGAAGCCTAGCTTGAAGGATTTTGAGAATAACCTTTCTAACATGTGAAATGAGCACAGTGGTATGGTAGTTTCAACATTCTTTGTCATTGCCCTTCTTTGAGATTGGAATGAAATCTAACTTTTTCCAGTCTTGTGGCCACTCCTGAGCTTTCCAAATTTGCTGGCATATTGAGTGTAGCACTTTAACAGCATCATCTTTTAGGATTTTAATGAGCTCAGCTAGAATTCTATCACCTCCACTTTGTACATAGTAATGCTTTCTAAGGCTCACTTGACTTCATACTCTAGGATATCTGGCTCTAGGTGAGTGGCCACACCATATTAATTATCTGAGACATAAAATCTTTTTATATAGTTCTGTGGATTCTTGCCACCTCTTCTTAATCTCTTTTGCTTCTGTTAGATCTTTACCATATCTGTCCTTTCGTACCTATCCTTGTATGAAATGTTCCCTTGATATCTCCAATTTTCTTGAAGAGATCTCTAGTCTTTCCCATTCTATTGTTTTCCTCTATTTCTTTGCATTGTTCATTTAAGAAAGCCTTCTTATCTCTCCTTGCTATACTCTGGACTCTGCATTCAGTTGGGTATATCTTTCCCTTTCTCTNCAGCATCGGACTTTACTTTCACCATCAGACACATCCACAACTGAGTGGCATTTCCTCTTTGCTCCAGCTGCTTTGTTCTTTCTGACTGCTAAGTCTCTTCAGTCATGTCCAACTCTGTGCAACCCCATAGACAGAAGCCCACCAGGCTCCCCCATCCCTGGGATTCTCTAGGCAAGAACACTGGATTGGGTTGCCATTTCCTTCTCCAATGCATGAAAGTAAAAAGTCAAAGTGAAGTCGCTCAGTTGTGTCCTACTCGTAGCGACCCCATGGACTGCAGCCTACCAGGCTCCTCCATCCATGGGATTTTCCAGGCAAGAGTACTGGCGTAGGGTGCCATTGTTCTTTCTGAAGCTATTAGTAATTGCCCTCTGCTCTTCCCCAGTAGCATATTGGATACTTTCCAACTTGGGGTTCTCATTTTCCAGTGTCATATCTTTTTGCCTTTTCATATTGTTCATGGGATTCTCCTGGCAAGAATACTGGAGTGGTTTGTCATTTCCTCCTCTAATGGACCACATTTTGTCAGAACTCTTTACTATGATCTGTCCATCTTGGATAGCCCAGCACAGCATGGCTCATAGTTTCATTGAGTTACCCAAAGCACTTTGCCATGATGATGCTAGTGGTAAAGAACCTGCCTGCCAATGCAAAAGATGCAGGAGACTCAGGTTCAATTCCTGGCTCAGGAAGATCCCCTGGAGAAGGAGATGACAATCCACCCCAGTATTGTAGCCTGGAAAATCTCATGGGCAGAGGAGCCTGGCAGGCTACAGTCCATGGGGCCACAAAGAATTGGACACGACTGAAGTGACTTAGTACATAGCACAGCACTTCACCATGACAAGGCTGTGATCGGGCCCACTAGATTAGCTATATTAAAAAAGACAGTAATAATAAGTGTTGGTGAAAATATGGTGAAACTGGATTCTTCATATATTTCTGGTGGGACTGTAAAATGGTAGAGCCAGTTTGGAAAGCAATTTGGTAGTTTCTTAAAAAGTTAAAATAGGTCTACCATGGGACCCAGTAATTTCACTCCTAGATATTTACACAAGAGAGATGAAAACATATGTCAACAAAACAACTTGTACACACATGTTCATAGCTGCATTATAACAACTCCAAATTTCCCTCAATTTTTGAATGATTAAATAAAGTGGAATATATCCATGGGCTTCCCAGGTGGCTCCATGGTAAAGAATCCACCTGTCAATGCAGGAGACTCAGGAGACACGGATTCGATCTCTGGATTGGAAAGAACCCCTGGAGTAGGAAATGTCAACCCACTCCAGTATTCTTTCCTAGAGAATTCCATGGACAGAAGAGCCTGGAGGGCTAGCGCCCATGGGGTCTCACCATGGTGTCTCACGACTGAGCATGCAAGCAGTATATCCACACAATGGAATAATATTCAGCTATTAAAAGGAACAACCTACTGATGCATGAATGAAATTTAAGAAAACTATGCTAAGTGAAAGAAACCAGTCACAAAAGACAACATACTTTATGATTCCACTTATATAAAATGTCCAAAAAAAGAGAAATCCACAGAGACTGAAAGTAGATCATTGGTTGGTTGGAGCAGGGAATAAGAATGCAAGATATAGGAATGCAGGATGAATACAAATGAGTATGAGGGATCTTTGGGGGATGATGGAAATATTCTAAGTTGGATTATAGTGATAGTTGTATGACTCTTACACTAAGTATCATTAAGTTGTACAGTAAAAACTGGTGAATTTATGGTATATAAATTAAACTTTTTTTAAAAGCATTATTATTAAAAAATAGAGGCTGAAGTTTTCTTTGACTCTCCACTTAAGAGGGAATACTTCCTTGGGGGAGAACTTCAAAGACTCTGTTCTAATAATCGGCACTGTTACTAGGAAGATAAAACTGGAGATTAAGTTTCAAGAACGCATGAGGAGAAATGTTTTCTGATAACGTAGGCTGAATTTCACATGTTCACTCATTCACACATCATGTTAGCATAAAGTTCCTGCTGCTAAGTTGCTTCAGTCATGTCTGACTCTGTGCGACCCCATAGATGGCAGCCCACCAGGCTCCTCCATCCATGGGATTCTCCAGGCAAGAGTACTGGAGTGGGGTGCCATTGTCTTCTCCAATGCATGAAAGTGAAAAGTGAAAGTGAAGTCACTCAGTCGTGTCCGACTCTTAGCAACCCCATGGACTGCAGCCCACCAAGCTCCTCCATTCATGGGATTTTCCAGGCAAGAGTACTGGAGTGGGGTGCCATTGCCTTCTCCTATAAAGTTCCTGTACTATGATTAATTTTGTAACTCTGTCAGAGCTTTTAAAATATCACACAAGTTTATATTCAACATCAGGTGTAATGGTAAACCTGGCTAAATTTTGTGTTACAAGCACACAAGCAAATTTCAGCTGTTATTTAAAAAGACTTTATTGTCAAAGGTACATAAAGGTACATATGAACCTGTTTTCAGTTGTAATTCTGGTGAGATCTCACAGGGCAGTGGTGGTGCTAAGAGACATACGTGTCTGGCTTGCTGGTAGAAAATACATTGTGAATAAAGATACATTCTGTGAAATTTTTCTCCCAACAGTTTATTGAAAAATACATTTTCTGATTCATATTCATTTGCATTAGTATTTTCCCCAGGAGCATGTTTACAAAGTTTTCCTCACTCTGTATTAATCTTTGTATTAATCTACAATGTCTCCAATTGTACACGTTTATTTTCAACACAAAATAGGTGTGACTGCCTCCTGAATGGAAGTGGGTGGTTCCAGGACTCATGTAAAACATTATGCCTTCTGGAGTTATCTAAATGTGGATAAACTTTTATAGTTTCCTTTGAAATATTTATATTCTTTCTCTTTCTCTCCTCCCTTTGCTCTGAGCACTAGGGTAAGGAATGGGGAAAATCAGGTTCTGAAAATGCTTTGCACCTCATTCATTGTTGACTTTTTACATGATTTCCTCCACCCCCAGGTGTAGAACTGCAAGTAATTGGGGGAGCTCTGCAAGGGTGTGGTCTTAGGGTAGACTAGCAACATTGTTGAACTAATAATACAATTGCTATTCTGGCAACATTGTTGAACTAATAATACAATTGCTATTCTGGGAGCAGTTGTAAACAATAGAGTTTCTTGAATTACAGTTAACTAAATTTGAGCTATTCATTCTTTGGTAGATTATTTGACTATTAATTTTTTTTAAAGATTACAGTTTTAAGCATTCCCTCAAATCCATTTCTGAAATAAATCTGTACTTTCAGAAGTTAACTAAAAACAAGAATTCTAAATAATTATAGCATCCATGAAAAATTGGAGTTATTATTTATACATTCTTTGAACAGCCTTATAACACTTAATGATAAATAATTTTACTAGAACCTGAACTCTTCAGAGTGATCTCTTTGGGCAATTCTGAGTGCTGTCAGTAAAAGGTGACTTATTTGATTTCTGCTTCATGCTTTATAATCACCTGATTTGCTTTATGCTGAGTTCTACTCTATCAACACTCATACCTAATGCTCCACATGAGATGAAACGTGGTTAACATTCATAGTGAATTTTATAATTTTATGAAAAAATTTTTACACCTATAATAAACATAATTACTTGAGATAGTGAGAGCTTTCAAATACAGCTGTCCCTGCTAATAATAATGCTGAGCATTCAGGATTAGTTCATTTAGCCTAGTGTAATAATTGGTGTGAATAAATATGTCCATGCTTATGGACATGAGGAGGGTAAGTTCATTGTCTGATCCATTGTTATCTGAAACCCTAGTCAGACATTCAGGAGTTTGAAAGGATCCCTAAAGGCTTTTATCTTAGATGTCTTTTCTCTTAAAAAGTAAAAAAGAATAGATTTTATTTGTGACCAAGGGAACACTTATCCATTTACACCATTGTTTAAAATATTTTATATTAGTTGATGCCTGGAATCAGTTTCAAAATTTCCATTAGTAAGTCATAGTTTATCCAGAAAAAAATTATAGTAAATCCTGAAGTGTCTGAGGTTTCTTTATACTTACCAGTGATGGATTTGAGCAAGCTTTTAGCCTGGTACAATCTTTATTGGCTTGGATACAGCTATACCACTAGATAACAAGTCTTGTGGCTGCAAATGTCTTTGTTCTAAAGAACTGTAAAAATGAGAATATGATCTAATGAGGTAGTTATTCATTTACTACTTCCTGCTCATCATCTCCAGCTTAGTACTCAAAGCCTGCATGTTTCCCATTTCAATTCCAACTGCTGTAGAAAAAATTTCCTATAAAAAGACATCAGAGTTAGCCAGCACCATTCTGAGACTATAGACAAATTCTCATAATGCCACAAATAATTCAGCAATAAGGCAGCGCCTGTAATATACTCCTCTGTTTCAGTAGGTAGAATGGAGGTGAGAATCTGTTGAAAAGTAACTAAGAGAGAAGGTTAAAGAGTGAGCAAGCTTGCAGAACACTTCCTTCTTTAGCAAAAAACTGACTTGCTTTTATTCAGTCTTCCTTCTCCCTTTTATGGACCTTCCTGTTTGCCTCCCATTCATTTAATTCTTGTTCTTTCCTGCCATCTTCTCACCTTGAATCGAACATTTCATTTCTAGGGCTCTTAAGCACTACCCTGAGGAACTGCATGAGTTGGTTCATCATTCTCTCCAGACATATATCCATTCATCCACAAACATTTACCAAGTACTTCTTCTGTCTTGACTATGTGCAGGGCACTAAGGATCCACCTTGAATAGGAGAGTTTCTATCTTATAGAGAGACCGGCAGCAAAACCCCAAGATTCTGATGAGTCAAATGGTTTTCAAGCCACAAATACTACAGCTGTAGTATGCATAATGAGTTTGTTTCAATTGTTGAAGGTGTACAAATATTTCTATTATTTCTCCTTAAATGTCTATCCTCAAAGGAGTGGCAACTTCAAGAGCAGAGACCTTTAGTCTTTCCATATGGGCATTCATGGAAAGTAGAGCTTGTGAGACAAGAATAAATCTCAGCCTTTTGCTCAGGAGTTGAGACCAGAATGGATCACATGTTAGACTAAAATTGACTGTCACAGTTTGAAGTCAGAAATCAGACTCCAGGATGGAGATTAGAAAGTGCTCTTGGTATCAATACCTATAGAAAGAAGGGGACTGAGTTGACGGAGAAGTTGAGATCCCAGTCTCAGTGAAAACTTAAGCTGATGTCTTGGGGAACTCTTCATAGCTTCTCTACTTGATACAAGAGGGCCAGGCTTTTATAACCCCTGCACTGTTTAGGCATTGGATGTGGGCACCCCAGTCGGACTTTGAAGGTTTTTTTTCAGCCAAGTCTATCTATCCCTGAAAGGGACTGAGAACTGAGAACTATCAGTTGGCAGCACTCTCAGTAAACATGGAACAAATTCTTCATTTTTGAAGGAAGATGTGGGCAGCACATCACAGTGTCTACTACAACTCCATGCAATCGATGTGGGAAGACACTAATGTAAGCAGATCGTTTAGGGCATCTCCAGAGAAAGAAAATCAGGAATGACTTTTTTGACATAAGAGAACCCATTTTTGCTTAAGCTATTTTTTGATGTAAACCTGGCTGCAGTGCTTGCCTTTGAACAAGTCTCGGTAATTAATGATCTTAAGGAAGGGAATGCAGAAGCTTGGAAGGACCAGTCAAGAAACAATAATGCAGCTTTGGGGCAGGGTCCTATTTCTCACTCAATAAATATGCATAATAATATATCCTTTAATTCAGCACAAACTAAATCCCCCACCCAGGTGATGGAGTGATGATGAATGATAATGTTGACATTCCAGACTGCAATCAACTAAAGCTTGGGCTCTGCCAACCTTTTCCCCAATTCTATGCTGACTTCTCTTCTGCTCAAGTTCTCTCAGGAATATTCATCTGCCTGATGCCAAGAACTTGGCCTCTGTGCACTGGTGTGAATTGAATCTCAGAGGAAGAGTTTTGAGTAAAGAAGAATAGCTTTATTGCTTTGATAGGCAAAGGAAAACATAGCAGGTGTGTCCCAACCTGGGAGGATTTGGTGAAGAGTTTTATAGCAGTGGCTCAAGGCTGGGGTTGCTAATAGGATCAGGGTGTGTTCAGGGCCTGCACTCCTTTAATCTGGCCTCAGGTAACCTCCTGATAAGCTTCTGTGGTTCTCAAGGTTATCAAACTGTGACCTCAATGAAGAATGCTTCATCAGGTAGATAACACCTTCCATTTATTGGGGTTTTAATTCTTCAGAAGAGCTCAAAAACATTGTTATGTGTATCCTTTGAGGCAGAACCAGGATCTTGTCCCAAGACTGCGCTATTGTTTCTTGACTGTTCCTCCCTTGTCTCCACATCCCCTCTCTTCCCTGATTAACAACTGTTCAAATCTGCCCTTTGGAACTCAGGGAAGGTCATGGAGGCTGAGGCCTATTCCTTACAAACAAGAAATGGGGAACACAGAAAAGACTTCCATGCCCAGGAGCACCACAAGGTCTTACTTGGCTTCATACCCCTAGCTTAAAACTTCCCTAGTCTTAGTGTTGGGGAAACACTGCTTTGGGAAAGATCCCCAGTGTCTTCTTACTTCCTGCAAGTAATAACAAATCCTTCCTTCTTCTGATCTTCAGCTTTGTTGCAGCTATTGACTCAATACCCACCAAGAGGTGAACCCAATTTGGGGATAACACTAAGACAATTTACCTAGATCCAATAAAACCAGGGACTGCATGCTACCTGGGAAAGAAATATCACCCCTACTAGCCACTTGGAATGATACAGGCAAAACATCTAGTAATTAAATTCCAGTCAATTGACAAAATTTTTCTCTTCTGACATTTGTTCTGGCATTTTCTGTTCACAACACAGCTGGTGTAGGGGAGGAAAAAACTTTTTGCTTCCTCTCTTCTAGGTTCAATGTCTGGAGCCTGCAAACAAAATTGATAAAAGACAAATTTACAAGAGAGAAAAAAAGTTTTAATGATGTATGAGGGAGTTACAAAGAAAAATGTGGCTCAAGGAGGTGGCCAGATGATTCAGGTTTATATACCATCTTAGGCTAAACAAAGGAAAAGGGGTTTGGGGCTTATGGGTGGGTGCAGGTGGGGGGTAAATTATAGGAAGAGGAGGGGAGGAAATGTGTGATAAATAAGGGTTATCTTGCAGATAAGAGTCTTTCACATAGGTGATAATGGGTGGCTCTACAAGTAGTTCTTTGCCTGGTACAGACATTTTTACAAAAAGAAATAAGGAAATTTCCTAAATTTCCTATATAACTGTAGATGTCTTTACAAAAGGGGAAATTTATACCTTATTTTTAAGCAGTTAGGGGGAGGTAAAAAGCTTTTCCTAAGTCTGCTGGAAATTGCCTTTAGCTCAGAATAATTCTTATGCCAAAGTGGCATATTTTGGGATAGCATATTTTGGTCTCCTTCACTGGTATAAAAGGAATAAAGTTCCTTCCCACTCTCTAAATATTATATCATCTTAATAAGATTTCAATAAATATTTCTCCTATAAGACCTCACAAAGAAAATTCTTCAAAAGGAGACATCAATGGTATTTAAAAGGGTGACGAAAAGGAAAGACAATGGTATGTTTTATTTATATCTAGGGTGCTGTATGTCCCAATTTGCCTGGTACAGTCCTGGTTTGTGCCTTTGTTCCAGCATAATTATTAATAGCATCCTTTTCACTCTCAAGAGTGCCCTTTTTGGATGCAATACATTATATGGTGACCTTACAAATACCAGAGATAATGTGAATATCCAAATGACTGTTGTGTTTCAAAATAACCATCTTAAAAGACCAAATAAATACTTATTCCAAAGATGCTGTCATTGATTCAAACATTTTTAGAATTATACTGTTGAAATCACTGGCTGGACTAGTATATGAAATATTCACAAGAGCCATCCAATTCCTTTTAATCCCACCTCATTCTGCATTTTCCTCTCACTGTCTCACACTATTTTTCATTCTTCTGAGAAGAAGCAATCCTGTTACCCACGCCAAAGTCATTCACTACGGTCACTGGACTTGACTGTGATGAACTTTGTTTCCTAAACCAAAACTTTCTTCCAAGGATGAGAATGTGAGAATTTTCAACCACTGGCTATCTCCAAACTTGTGAACCATAAGCACGTTCTCCGTCTCTTTCTTCTCCCCACACCCTGACTCCTAAATATAATATCAAATAACAAAGTACAAGGGCCCTCCAGGTAGCGCTATTGGTAAAGAACCTACCTGCCAATGCAGGAGACATAAATGATGCAGATTTGATCCCTGGGTTGGGAAGATTCCCTGGAGGAGAGCATGGCAACCCACTCCAGTATTCTTGCCTGGAGAATCCCATGGACAAAGGAGCCTGGTGGGCTACAGTCCATGGGATTACAAAGAGGTGGACATGACTGAAAAGACTTAGCACACTCACACTCATGCAGCACACAGCAAAGTATAACCATAGTTATTGTAGATTGAAGGGGCTAATATATAGTATCCTTCTTTCCCATGCCTGAGCTCTATACCAGTGGTTATAAACAGAAGAATGACTGATGGAGATTAAAACATTAGCTGTATTGATGTTGGAGAACCTGGTGTAGATGAGCAATAGCAGTGGGTTTGCCAATAATAATAACATTCCCTACATTTTTTCTTTTTGCACCACTAGATGATCTAGTAAGCCTATGATTAACCAGTGGTATGTCTGATCTCCTTCTGGAAGAGGTCAGTTATTCTAGTCCTATATTTGCCAAACTACTCCCACAATACCAACTTCTGCTTTTGTGGAGATATCCTTTGATGAATGAGAAAGGATATAGAAGGAGCTTCTCTGAAAACTTCCCACATAACTCAGAGCTAGCTGGATTTTCTTGAGAGGCTGTGGCAAGCACATCACCTATATATGCTCTCTCACCTTCCTTCCGCACTTTCCTTTCTTCCTCCTTGCTTCCCTGGAATTGTATCCTCCTGAACAATACATTGGTATATAAACTCTCCTCAGATTGTAGGGAACCTAGGCTATGACAAAATGTGACTTAGCAGATGTAACATTAATTGACTTTCAATAAGAGCATTTCATGATCGTTCCACACTATAACTGTTCTGCCACACACACACACACACACACACACACACACAACCCTCCTTTGGTTCTCCCTACTTTTATAATCACTACTCACAGAGCCATTTTTTCTTTAATCCAAAAAAAATTGTAATCCCATGGTTCACTACCATTATTATTCTTTTTTTTGTCCAGTTCAGTTCAGTTCAGTTCAATCGCTCAGTCGTGTCCGACTATTTGCGACCCCATGAATTGCAGCACCCCAGGCCTCCCTGTCCATCACCAACTCCCGGACCTGAAATGAAAACACTCATCTATCTAACATGGAGGCAATTAATCAGCAAAAGTGATATTACCAAGCTCCACCTTTTTTTCCCCCTTGTTGATATTATTTTTATTTTTTTAATTTAAATTTATTTATTTTAATTAGAGGCTAATTACTTTACAATATTGTATTGGTTTTGCCATACATCAACATGAATCCACCATGGGTGTACCTGTGTTCCCCATCCCAAATCCCCCTCCCTCCTCCCTCCCCATACCATCCCTCTGGGTCATCCCAGTGCACCAGCCCCGAGCAAGCTCCACTTTTAAAATGGCTGCTCTTGGCAAAAATGTTCAGATGCTAAAATCATTTGCGTGGTATTGCATTAAGCATGCATTTTCCATCTGAATTAAAGGAGAAAGCCAGTGTTGCAATAAGATAATGATAGAAAAATTTTTCAGAATGAAAAAATGAAAGGCACAACAAAGATATTTAAATAATCCATCTTTCAAAGTGGCTTTTAAGCATGAGGGCATTAGTCCAAGATCAACAAAAGGAAGTTGGTAAGATTGTAACCAACACAGTGAATAGACAGTATAGCATAAGAACTCAGTCATTTAAGACCCTTTGTTTCTGCTCTGTACCTGTCTCCATGGGTGGGTAACCTCACACATCAGAGACAAAGGAGTTTCTGAAATTCTGGGGACCTTCAGACTCTGGGAGAATGGTCATTACTTTCTCAGTAAAGGTGAGTTATCACCTGCCTTTTTGAGTTAGTTCTGGTCTTGAGGTAATGCCTGCTCATGTCTGCTTTCACTAAACCTGTGTGGGCTAGTCATGTTTAACTAGATTAATCTCATTTAGGTTTATCTTTCAGTGGATCAAATAGCAGAAATACAGTGGTATTTCTGTAACTTAAGGAAGCTTGATGCCCCCACATTGTCTTTTTCGTATCTCCAGTAGGTGGACATTCATCTTTATGCTATGTAGCATGTTGGTTTTTAGTGCGATTTATGTCATATTTGATTACTGCATACATCTCTGGTGACTCGTGACATTTCTCTCTCTTTCTCATTCTCTTTCTCTACTGCCTACAGACACACACACAAGATTATTTTTAACTTTGCCTTCTGAAATAATTTTAGACTTGCAGGATAGTTGCAAAAATAGTACAAAAAGTTCAGGTATATGTTTCACCCAACTTCCTCTAATGTTAATATCTTATATAAGCACAGTACAATTACCCAGACTAGGAAATTAACGCTGGTACTATATGATTAACTAAGCTACAGAGCTCATTTGAATTTTACCAGTTTTTTCCGCCAAATGAACTTTTCTGTTCTAGGATCCCATGTTACATGTCATTGTGTCTTCTTTGTCTCCTCCAATCTGACAATTCCTAGCCTTTCCTTGTCTTTTGTGACTGTGAAACTTTTGAAGAGTACCAGTAAGTTATTTCGCAGAACCCATAATTTGAGTTTTTTTCTGGTGTTTCCTCATGATTAGCTTGAGGTTATAAGTTTTCATCAAGACCAATATAGAAGTTATGTTGTATCCTTCTTAGTGCATCATATTGGGGGGGTACATGATGCCAATATGTCTTATTACTATGAATCTTAGTTACTTGGTAAGGGTGGTGCCTTCCAAATTTCTCTACTGAAAATTACTATCTTTTTCCTTTGGAATTGATAAACAACTTGAGAGAGATATTTTTAGGGTATGCTAATATCCTGTTCCTCCTCAAAATTTCAGTTACTGATTTTAGTATCCATTAGTGGATCCTGCCTACAACAATGATCACTGTGGTGTTTGCCCCATGGTGATTTTTGCATTTCTCCCATTCTTTCAGCACTTTAAAATTGGAATTCTTCAGTAAGGGGCAGCTCTCCATTCTCACTCATTTATTCATGTATTTAATTATTATTTTCAACACAGACTCGTGGTTATTTATTTTATTCTGTGGATTATAATTCAGTACTATCACTATTCATTTCATTTTTCAAATTGTTCCATCTTTGGCCACTGGGACCTTCTTCAGGTTGGCTCCTGTGTCCTTTTTACATACCCTCATCCTTTCCTAAGTATTTCCTTATTTTCTGGCACCACAAAATATTCCAGGCTCATCTTGCAGTTTTCTGTACCCTGTCCTGGAATCAACTACTTCTCCAAGGAGTCCTGGTTTCTTTTATTAAAGAATGGTGTTTTAGAAACCAAGATCTGGACACTAGGGATACTTATTGCTAATGGGGTGCCACTGTTTCTAGGCTCTTTCGGTAGACAGAGCTAGGAAATATATCTGTATGTACTAACTCATATATATATACATATCTGTGTTTATTTCTATAGATATCTAATTAATTATGTACATATATATAAAACCATGAATTCTTTCTGATACCTCGAATTCTAATATACATCACAAGTTCCATTCTAACACTTCCTTTATTTGGAATTCTGAGAGTGAGAAACCTGGCTCTCATCATCTAAAATATATTTACCTATTTGTTCAACTCTAGATTTAAAAATAATTTCAGAATTGCTAACCCATATGCTTATGAAGGGCTCCCCTGGTGGCTCAGTGGTTAAAGCATCTTCCTGCAACGTGGGAGACCTGGGTTTGATCTCTGGGTCGGGAAGATCACCTGGAGAAGGAAATGGCAACCCACTCCAGTATTCTTGCCTGGAGAATCCCATGGATGGAGGAGCCTGGTGGGCTACAGTTCACAGTGTCACAAAGAGTTGACATGACTGAGTGACTTCACTTTCACTTTTACTTTTCATACCTATGAGAACCAGACTTACTAACTGGAGTGCATATTTGTGTGCAGTTCTTTTTGTCTTTAGCCTTATAGTATCCAGTCAAAATACTTTTCTCCAAGGATACTTAGATTAAGACTTTTCCCCCTGATTTTCTTCAGTGTGGTCATGTTATTCACTTGTAATACACTTTGGCTCATTTACTATTATTTGTGTTCCATTTTGGATTGCTCTCACATCTTGGTTTATTTCAGCTATTTATTGGGGAAAATAGGTGAAGCATTATTATGTTTTTAAGAGTCAAAGCTATACAAAAAATTATAATCAGAGAAGCATAGCTTCTTCCTCATCCTTACTAACCCATCTACATTTCACCTTTCTTTCCTCTCTTTTGCTGACCATTCTCTATAGGAGAGAAACATCTTTAGTTTATGGTTTGAAAGTGAAAGTGTTAGTTGCTCAGTAGTATCTGACTCTCTGCGACCCCATGGACTGCAGCCTGCCAGGCTCCTTTGTCCATGGAATTCTCCAGGCAAGAATACTAGAGTGGGTTGCCATGCCCTTCTCCAGGGGATCATTCCAACCCACGTCTCTTAAATCTGCCACATTGTCAGGTGAGTTCTTTACCACTGGCGCCACCTGGGAAGCTCTAGTTTATGGCTTGTTGCTGCTGCTGCTGCTAAGTCACTTCAGTTGTGTCCGACTCTATGCGACCCCACAGACAGCAGCCCACCAGTCTCCTCCATCCGTGGGATTCTCCAGGCAAGAACACTGGAGTGGGTTACCATTTCCTTCTCCAATGCATGCATGCATGCTAAGTCGCTTCAGTCATGTCTGACTCTGTGTGACTCTATGGACACAGCCCAGCAGCCTCCTCTGTCCATGGAATTCTCCAGGCAAGAGTATTAGAATGGGTTGCCATGCCCTTCTCCAGGGGATCTTCCCAACCCATGTCTCTTAATTCTCCCGCATTGTCAAGTGAGTTCTTTACCACTGGCGCCACCTGGGAAGCCCTAGTTTATCGTTTATCCATCTTATATTTCTTTTCCACAGAAGAGCAGATGTTTATGTATTTTCTTATATCCTCTTTCTTGCAAGAACTATAGATACTTTTTTGCACGTTGATATTTTCACTCTGAATCAGTTCATAGAGATCTTGGTCATTCTTTTGTTTTTCAAATAGCTGCATACCACTACATTATGTGAATATACCATAGTTTATTCAACTTTCTGTGTGTGGGCATTTAGATTATCTCCAGTATTTTGCAATTACAAACAATGGTGCAAGTAATAACCTTATGTATATGTATTTTTGTATTGTTAGAGGTATAATTTCAGAATAGATTTCTAGTATTGGAATTGCTGAGTCAAAAAGTATGCACATAAGTATTTTTTTCAAATATTGTCAAATTTCTCCCTGGAAAAAATTTATTCTAATTTGCATTCTCACCAGCAATGTATGACAGTGCCTTCTTTTCCATGGTCTTGTGAACTAAATGTGCAGCCTTACTTTTAAAGTTTTGCCTGTCTGATAGGTGAGAAATGGTATCTCAGTGTTGTTTTAATTTGCATTTCTTTAGTTATGAGTGAGTTTGAATATTTTCATATGTTAGAGGAAGAGAGAGAGAGACTGTTCATGACTTTTTTTGCATTTTTATATTGGTTCTTTGGCTTTTTTGTCCTTCAGTTTAAAAATGTTATATTAAAAACATTGACGGCATTATGCTAAGTGAAATAAATCAGACAGAGAAAGACAAATACTGTANAAGCCTGTCAAAACAGGGAATATTGAGGCATTCTTTAATTTCTCTCGGCAAATTGTCACTGTGTACAGTGTTACACTGTTCAGTTATTGTTGTGATAAATTTAATTTCCAATTGTTCTTTTCTAGAACATGGAAATACAATCAAATTTTAAATATTGATCTGTCATACAACCTAGCTGACCTCACTTACCAACTTTCACACTAATTTTGGAAATGCCATGTGGTTGATCAGGGAATTCTTTGGTGGTCCAGTGGTTAAGATTCTGTGCTTCCACTGCAGGGGGCCCAAGTTCAGTCCCTGGTTGGGAACTAAGATCTTGCAAGCTACATGGTGTGACCAAACAAATATAGAGTTGATCACATTCCCTACAAATAGAGTTTCTATTTCTAATCTGGATAGCCCTTATTTATTGCTCTTGCTTTGTTGCATTGATAGAGTCTCCAGTAGAATGTTGAATAGAAAAGCAGACATGTTGAATAGACGTCTGAATATAGAACAGACATTCTTACATTGTTTCTGAATAAAAAGGTAAATATTTAGTCTTTCACTATCATATGATGTTAGCTGTAGCTTGTTCATAGATAATTTTCTTCAGGTTAAAGATATTCCCTATTATTCCTAGTTTACTGAGAGTTTTATCCAGAATGGTTGTTGGATTTGTCAAAAGCTTCTTCTATATATATTGCAATCATTATATTTTTTCCTCNATCTGTTTTTTTCTTGGTCAGTTTTGATTGATTTTTATCATCATCATGAGTCATGTTTTCTTGCCTTGTTGCTTGCCTGATAATTTTGATTGAATGAAAAACACTGTGAATTTTATCTCATTGAGTGCTGGATATTTTTGTTTTCCTATAAATATTCTTGAGTTTTCTTGTGGGATGTGTTTAAATTATCCTGAAACAGTTTAATACTTTTGAGTCTTGCTTTTAAGCTTTGTTGCACAGGACCAGAGTACCATTTAGTCAAAAGGTAAATTTGCCATACTACTGGGGCAAGACCTTTCTGAGTATTTTATTCAGTACTCATGTGTATATTTCTGCCATAGCAAATTCCCACAAGCTTAGTGGTTTGAAAGAACATAAGTTTTTTATCTTAAAGTTCTGGATTTCAGAAGTTCAAAGTGAAACAAATTGGCCTATAGTCAAATGTTAGCAGATATGTTTCCTTCTGGAAGCTCTGAGGGAAGAATCTGTTTTCTTGCATTTTCCAGCTTCTTTGGGCTGCCTGATTCCTTGTCTTGAGGCCCCTTTCTCCATCTTTGAGTCAGTGGCACAGCATCTTCCAGTCTCTCTCTCTCTTTTCCTCTCATACCTTTGCTACCATTGTCACCTTTCCTTTTCTGATTCTGACCCTCCTGCCTCCTTCTTATAAGGATTCATGTGATTACATTGGATCCATTCATTGGAAAAGACCCTGATGCTGGGAAAGACTGGAGTCAAAAGGAGAAGGGGACGACAGAGAGTGAGATGGTTAGACAGTATCACTGACTCAGTGGACATGAGTTTGAGCAAACTCCAGGAAATGGTGAAGGACAGGGGAGCCTGGTGTGCTGCAGTCCATGGCATCTCAAAGAGTCAGACATGACTTAGTGACTAAAAAACAACAACTTGAATAATCCAGAATAATCTCTGCATCCCAAGACCCTTAATGTCATCATATCTGCCAAGTCCCTTTAGCCATGTACTCGAACATATTTGCAGATTCTGGGGATTAGGGCCTGGACATCTTTGGAGGGCCATTATTTAGCCTACCACACCATATATGAGGTTTTCTACTTTGCCTGGTGAGAAAAGCGGATGTTTTTTGTCCTGTGTGAATTTTGAGGATTCCTCCAATTCTTTAAGTGGATTCTTTCTTCAACCCTGGGTATTTTCTCCTCTGGCATGTGATGATCAATAGTCGTTGAAATACTTAAGGGATCCCTCTCCAAATTTCTGGAACTCTCTCTGTGTCCAGTTTTTTTCCATCTGTTACTCTGCCCTGTGAAATCTAGTAATGTTGGGCATCCCTGGACCTCATGTTCCTTCTTCTCAACTCAGGGTGACTGCCCTGCAGCCTGGAATCTCTCTTCAAGCAGTAAGCTGTGGTAAACACAAGTTCAGTTTGTTCATTCCCCATGTCTTAGCAACCACTCTTCTCCATTGTCTCATGGCTGATATCTTGAAAGCCACTGTTTCATATAGTTTTCCAATTTTTTAGTTGTTTTGGGAGTGTAAGAAAATCTGGTCCCTGTTAGTTCAATTTGACCAGAAGTGAAAGTAAAGGTATCATTTTTCAAATGCTCTTGATTATTATACCTGCTGTGATCACAGGACTTTACAAAATAGGGGCTGATACAATAGGAGTAAATTTCATGATTCAGCATTTAATGAGCAACTTTTATGGACAAAGGTAATGAGCTAAATACTGAGAAGAATAAAAATAAGCTTCCTGGTCACGAGAAGCCAGCACATGATAGGCAGTCTGGGGCTTTTTGGAGGCATCAAGATGGAGAGGAGAAAGAGACATATATCATAGTATGTTAGAAAGTTAATGTCTCTTTCAGAACAGCTCCTGGAATGGGGCCTAGGCTGGAACCACTCTGTGCTGGCAGGTTTGATGTCAAGTTCCTTCAGACAGGAAAGTCCCTGGAGGGTAACTGCCCCACTCGGAAAGAGCTGCCAATGCCTTGCCTTGATGAACCCCAGGACTGCTAACTTCTTTATCTCAGCAGTTCCCTAACATGCTTGCTTTTGTCCACTGTGCAGGAGACACATAAAGGCAGGCAAATCACATTTGGCAAACATTTTGCTGTTACCTGGATAGCCATTCTTAGATAAATTTTTATTGGAGCAAAGTTGATTTATAATATTGTATTAGTTTCATGTGTACAACAAAGTGAATCAGTTATACACACACACATACATATATACATATAATCATATATATATATATATATATATATATGTTCAATCTTTTAAAAAAAGTTTCCCATATAGGTCATTATAGAGTATTGAGTAGAGTTTCCTGTTCTATACAGTAAGTCCTTATTAATTTTTTGTTGCAGTGTATATATGTCAATCCCAATCTCCCAATTCATCCATCCCCCTTACTTACCACCCATCCCTAGTAACCATAAATTTGTTTTCTATATCTGTGATTCTATTTCTGTTTTGTAAATAAGCTCATTTGTACCATTTTTAAAGATTCCACATATAAGGAATATCACATGGTGTCTTTGTCTG
>SJYQ01003776.1:44830-66944 GCA_006410935.1 Redunca redunca
AGAATACTGTTGAGAGTTCCTTGGACTGCAAGGAGATCCAACCAGTCCATTCTGAAGGAGATCAGTCCTGGGATTTCTTTGGAAGGAATGATGCTGAAGCTGAAACTCCATTACTTTGGCCACCTCATGCGAAGAGTTGACTCATTGGAAAAGACTTTGATGTTGGGAGGGATTGGGGGCAGGAGGAGAAGGAGACGACAGAGGATGAGATGGCTGGATGGCATCACTGACTCCATGGACGTGAATCTGAGTGAAGTCCAGGTGTTGGTGTAGGACAGGGAGGCCTGGCGTGCTGCGATTCATGGGTTCACAAAGAGTCGGGCACGACTGAGCGGCTGAACTGAACTGGTAAGAGCTTTCTATTAAGTTCTAATCCTTTGAATGTGAAAGTTGCTCAGTGCTGTTCCAACTCTTTGTCACTCCATGGACTATACAGTCCATGGGATTCTCCAGGCCAAAATACTAGAGTGGGTAGCTTTTCTCTTCTCCAGGGGATCGTCCCAATTCAGGGATCATACCCAGGTCTCCCACATTGCAGGTCGATTCTTTACCAGCTGAGCCTTAAGGGAAGCCCAAGAATACTGGAGTGGGTTGCCTATTCCTTCTGCAGCAGATCTTCCTGACCCAGGAATCAAACCTGCATTTCAGACAGATTCTTTACCAACTGAGATATCAGGGAAGCATGGCAGAGTAGAAGGACACGTGCTCATCTTCTCCTGAGGGAATTTCAAAATTACAACTCAATTCTGAACAACCGTTGACAGGAGAATGTTGATCCCACCAGAAAGAGATACCCCATGTCCAAGGGCAGAGGAGAAGCCCCAGGAAGATGATAGGAGGGACTAAGTTGCATTTAGAATCAAATTCCATACCTTCCAGAGATGCTTGGAGGGCTTAGACAAAACCTTGTGTGCACCAGGTGACCCCACAGAGACTGAGCCAGACCTGCTTTTGAGTGTTTGAATGTCTCCTGTAGAGATATGGGTCAGCAGTGGCTAGCCACAAGGGCAGGGGTCTGGGTGCAGCAGACCTGGGTATGGCATAAGCCCTCCTGGAGGAAGTCACCATTAATCCCACCACTGAGCTGCCAGAACTTACACAAGACTGAGGAAACAGACTGTTGGAGGGCATAAACAAAACCTTGTGTGCACAAGGACCCAGGAGAAAGGAGCAGTGACTCCACAAGAGAGTGATCCAGACTTGCCCAGGAATGTCTAGGAGTCTCCCGCAGGGCGGAGGGATGGTTTGACAGTGGCCTGCTGCAGGGTCAGGGACACTGAGTGCAGCAATGCTTGCATGGAACTTTTTGAAGGAGGTCCCTATTATCTTCATTACCTCCACCATAGTTTGGCCTCAGGTCAAATAACAGGAAGGGAACACAGCTCCACCCATCAACAGAAAATTGGATTAAAGATTTACTGAGCGTGGTCCTGCCCATCAGAACAAGACCCAATTTCCCCCTCAGAAAGTCTCTCCCATCAGGAAGCTTCCATAAACCTCTTATCCTTATTCATCAAAGGGAAGAAAAAATGAAAACCGAAATCTCAGAAAACTAATCAAACTGATAACATGGACCACCTTCTCTCTCTCTCTCTTTAGTTGCTAAGTTGTGTCCGACTCTTGTGACCCCATGGACTGTATGTAGCCTGCCGGGCTCCTCTGTCCATGGGATTCTCCAGGCAATAACACTGGAGTGGGTTGCCATTTCCTTCTCCAGGGGATCTTCCTGACCCAAGAATCGAACCTGAGTGTCCTTTACTGCAGGCAGATTCTTTACTGACTGAGCTATGAGGGAATCCCAACACGGACCACAGCCTTGTCTAATTCAATGAAACTATGAGCCATGCCATGTAAGGCCACCCAAGACCAATGGGTCATGGTGGAGAGTTCTGACAAAACATGGTCCACTGGAGAAGGAAATTGCAAACCACTTCAGTAGCCTTGCCTTGAGAACCCCATGAACAGTATGAAAAATCGAAAAGATATGACACTGAAAGATGAACACCTCAGGTCGGTAGGTGCCCAATATGCTACTGGAGAACAGTGGAGAAATAATTCCAGAAAGAATGAAGAGATGGAGCCAAAGCAAAAACAGCACCCAGTTTTGGATGTGACTGGTGATGAAAGTAAAGTCTGATGCTGTAAAGAACAATATTGCATAGGAATCTGGAATGTTAGGTCTATGAATCAGGTAAATTAGAAGTGGTCAAACAGGAGTTGGCAAGAGTGAACACTGACATTTTAGGAATCAGCAAACTAAAGTGGACTGGAATGGATGAATTTAACTCAGATGATCATTATATCTACCACTGTGGGCAAGAATCCTTTGGAATAAATGGAATAGTCCTCATAGTCAACAAAAGAGTCTGAAATGCAGTACTTGGATGTGACAACTACAAATTGGCACTTATCAAGAGCACTGCTAATGACTGAACAACAAAGGCATTTGCCATCTGCCTCTATGGAGATTGCACCCCATGCTGCTATAGCTGTTGACCTTCAACAATCCCTGAGGGAGTTCAGGGTGGAGTGAGGCACTCTGATCAAATTGCTAATATTTGTTGGATCATAGAAAAAGCAAGAGAGTTCCAGAAAATTATCTACTTCTGCTTTATTGACTACACTAAAACCTTTGACTGTATGGATCACAACAAACTGTGGAAAATTCTGAAAGAGATGGGAATACCAGACCACCTTATGTGTCTCCTGAGAAACCTGTAAGCAGGTCAAGAAGCAACAGTTAGAACCGGACATGGAACAACTGACTAGTTCCAAACTGGGAAAAGGTTATGTCAAGGCTGTATGTTGTCACCTGCTTATTTAACTTATATGCAGAGTACATCATGGGAAATGCCAGGTTGGATGGAGCACAAGCTGGAATCAAGATTGCCAGGAGAAATATCAATAACCTCAGATATGCTGCTGCTGCTGCTGCTGCTGCTAAGTCACTTCAGTAATGGCAGAAAGCAAAGACAAGTTAAAGAGCCTCTTGATGAAGGTGAAAGAGGAGAGTGAAAAAGCTGGCTTAAACCTCAGCATTCAAAAAACAAAGATCATGGCATCCAGCCCCATCACTTCAGGGCAAACAGATGGGGAAACAATGGAAATAGTGACAGACTTTATTTTCTTGGGCTCGAAAATCACTGCAGATGGTGACTTGCTCTTTGGAAGAAAAGCTAGAGAGCATACTAAAAAGCAAAGACATTACTTTGCCAACAAAGATCTGTCTAGTCAAAGCTATGGGTTTTTCCAGTAGTTGTGTGTAGATGTGAGAGTTGGACCATAAACAAGGCTGAGAGTCAAAGAACTGATGCTTTTGTACTGTGCTGTTCAAAAGAGTCCCTTAGACTGCAAGGAGATCAAACCAGTCAATCCTAAAGGAAATCAGTCCTGAATATTCATTGGAAGGACTGATGCTGAACCTGAAACTCCAATCCTTTGGCCACCTGATGTGAAGAACTGACTCATTGGAAAAGACCCTGTTGCTGGGAAAGATTGAAGGCAGGAGGAGAAGGGGACAGCAGAGGAAGAGATGGTTGGATGGTACCACTGACTTGGTGGATGTGAGTTTGAGTAAACTCTGGGAGTTGGTAATGGACAGGGAAACCTGGTGTGCTGCAGCCCAAGGGGTCACAAAGAGTCAGACATGACTGAGTTACTGAACTGAATCCTGTTATCTTAAAATGTAAATTGTGGGAGTGGGTCTGGTAATATCTTTACAAACTTTAGACATTCTTTTGATTTATTGTAATAACCAACTTAAAAAGTATATAGCTCCTTTGCTAAGATTAGAGAGTGGGGCACTCTCTGCCCCCCTTCAGATGTCTATGTCAGAAGCTTTCTCTGTCTGTTTTCATATTTTAATAAAACTCTGCTACACAAAAGCTCTTGAATGATCCATCCTGGGCTCTGGTCCCGAAGCTAAATCTTCTTCAGAGATCACAAATCTGACACTGTTCACCATAAGGTATCACCACTCCAGTATTCTTTTTTTTTTAATTAATTTTTAACTTTAGTTTACTTTACAATACTGTATTGGTTTTGCCATACATTGACATGAATTCACCACGAGTGTACATGCGTTCCCCAACATGAATCCCCTCACACCTCCTACCCCATATCATCTCTCTGGGTCCTCCCCATGCACCAGCTCCAAGCATCCTGCATCCTGCCTGGAGAATCAAATAGACAGAGAAACCTGGTGGTATCTACAGCCCGTGGGGTCACAAAGAGTCAGACATGATTGAGTGACTGAGCACGCACAAATCTTAAATATACTGCCTACAAAAAGATGATATGTTACTTGGTAAATTTTTCCTTAAAGTATAAGACTTTTCCGAAAGTCATTTGCAATGCTTCTCATACTTTTTCATACACATTTTATTGGCCTGACATGTCTTGGGAACCATTAAAACACAGTTGTCACTGGATTCAGATAATACTAATTACTCTATGATTTTTACAACCTCAGTGCCTGCTTGTAACTGTGGATTACAATTGACTATGCAGTCTATAATGTGGACACTTTGAACATAAAATAGTGAGACACAAAAACTGTGAGACAGGACTTTTATCTATTGTTTTTAAAACTTACTTATTTCATCATGACTTTAAAAAATTCTATATTCATTTATTGACTCAGTTTTAGTTGTGCTGGGTCTTCTTGGCTGTGTGTGGGCTCTCTCTAGTTGCTAGTGAATGGGGGCTACTCTCTAGGCAGAGTGTGGGCTTCTCATTGCGGTAGTTTCTCTTATTGTAGTGCACAGGCTGTAGGGCATGTGGACTTCAGTAGCTGTGGTGTGTGGGCTAATGGCCCCACGGCATGTGGAATCTTCATGGACTAGAGATCAAATCTATGTTCCTTGCATTGGAAGGTAGATTCTTAACCACTGGGCCACCATGGAAGCTTGAGACAAGTCTCTAAAAGTCCCCTATTGTTCTCCAATAACACTTGGAAGAGAAAAATATCTGACACATCAATTTCATTCAGTATTTTTCATTTGAACCATGCTTGGGCAACATTTTCCTTTCTAAAGTAAGTGTGTCAGCTTTAGTGTTCAGTGAAATCTATTATCCGTCTTGTACAATCTTCTACATTATTTTGTCATCAAGCTTCAAGGGAAATGTCTCTATGTGGCTTACAGTTTGAGAAGAGGACTAACTGTGAGATGAGTCTTTCTGAAGTGCCAGTGTAAAATAACACATATGTGTGATATGCTCTTCCGGGGTGCAAATGAATGTTTAATGAGAAGCTGTAGCAAGTATGGTTAGTCTCAATGCCGGTAAGTGCAGTCATCTTACGCTTATAACACAGGTTAGTTCTTTTATTTGGGTAATTCTCTCTATAACATTCTAGATTTCAACTGATAATTCATGGTGTTTAGGTGAAGGGTTTCTTTGGTTTAAAAAAATTTTTAATTCTGATTTTATACTGGTATATAGTTTATTTACAAAGTGTTAGATTCAGATATACAGCAAAGTGATTCATTTATATACATACATACGTACATACATATATATCTACATATATCCATTCTTTTTCAGATTCTTTTCCTATAAAAGTTATTACAGAATATTGAATAGATTTCCCTGTGCTATACAGTAGGGATTTGTTGATTATCTCTTTGATATATTGTAGTACGTATATGTTAATCCCAAACTATTAATTTGTCCCTCCAACCTCACCTTTCCCCTTTAGTAATGGTAAATTTGTCTTCGAATTCTATGAGTCTGTCTCTGTTTCAAAAATAAGTTATTTGTACCACCTTTTAAATTTTATATATTAAGTGATATCATATGATATTTATCTTTGACTTATTTCACTTAGTATGATAATCTTTAGGTCCATCCATGTTCCTGAAAATGGCATTCTTTCATTGTTTTTTAGGGCTGGGTAATATTCCATTGTATATGGAATTTTACATGGAAAGTACAATGGAAAGTTATTTCACCTAGAAGAGGGTGAAGATGAGGGCAGAATCCAGAACTGGGCCTCCAGAGTCAATTAACTGCAGAGGATACACTGGGAAAAAAGTTTCTCAGCTGACTGAAAATGGCCAAGTGCACCCCCACTCTTCCTTCTCCATATTATCACTGTGTATTTAATGTGCACCTACAATGTGGCAGGCAGTCTGCTTGGTGCTGAGACACAGCTGAAAGCAAAGCAGAATGGAAATTTGCTTGACGTTAAGACAGTCACAGTCTAGTTCATTCATTCATTTGTCATGGCTGGTTTTCTTATCATTCCCGTTTTAGACAGGAAAACTAATTTCAGAGAGGCAAAGTGATGTGGACAGAGAGAAACAGCCTCTGAGAGTCCCCACTGATGTGAAACCCTTCTCCGCTGGACCTTCTTGCTGCCAGCCCCATGTCCTCTGAAATGTTCCCAGAGCCTTGTTCCATCAGCTCTGCAGTGAGTGCTGGGTAACTGTGTTAGTGGGTGGAGCACTCGCGTTGGATTCAGGAGGCCTGACCCAGGGCAGTTTCACTATATATGGCGCCAGTGACTTGTGCTCTCTAAGGTTCAGTCTCCTTTGAAAAGTGTAATAATAATTCATTTCCTAGGTATCTCCTAGGAATGCTCATTCAGTCAATCATTCACTCAGCAAATATTTCTTGAGCTCACAGACTTTCTGCTAAAAGCAGAAAGCTACACTAGTGCAATACAAATGATAAAGCTTGTGATGGAGGACTGAATACTGACTGGGATAAGAAGGAAAGGAGAAAACTAAAAAAATGGGGCTGTGAAGGGTGAATAGGAGTTTAACAGGTAAAGAGTGCTTCTAGAGGGTTGTACACTGAGAAAGTCACGGAGATCATAAGTCAAAAAACATGGGATAGGAAAACCTTCATCTTCAGTCTCTTATATCATAATGTCATAATTCTCCCTTTGAAGATCAAATCTAATGCCCATGATTCAAAAAAGAAAAACACCAAAGATTTCCATGATGAATTACTTGGAAGCCAGCTCTCTCAGGAGCCTCTTCCTCCTGAACAGCTCCCTCACCAGCTTAACTCTAGTCCCAACACCATCCTCATTTGTCTGGCCTCATGATGATAGGTAGTTCACACACAACCGATAGGGTCATGTTCTGGGCACCTGTCCGTATTAAAGGTCAGGGGTGGGTAACCATCTACACTCAGCCTCCTCCCAGCCCAACCTTCCCCCTCTTGGGTTCCTCTCAGATCTCTTCTTCCCCTTCCACGTAGACTGTGAACAAAGAGACTTTCCTTTATTGGTTCAGAAATGTGGTTTAGCACTAGGAATAGTAAAGAGAATGAGGGACCATCATCCCATGCTTTTAGAGTGATCAGTCTGAGCTCTTCTGCAACACCTGACTCTAGCGGATCTGCCAAATTTCCTGTCCAGGACACTCCCAGCTAACCCTCCTGCCCTATCCCTGGTCTAGCACTGAATACCATCTGGGCCCTTTCTGGAGCAGAATGAACTAGCCAAGTGTCTTAGGAATCAGGGTGTGTGTGAAGACTGGTCCAAAGGTCTCAGCTGCAGGCAGGAGCTGAGGGAGATGCCCTTTTACTAGGCCTGTGGGCTGCCGGGAGGTCTCCTGTGGCACCGGGGCCCCAGGCTAGGAAGGGCAGGGGTGGGAAGGAAGGGAACCTGTGCAGAGCCAGAGAGAGCAGGGCTGGGTTCAGAGAGGATAGAGGAGGAGTGCAAAGGGCCTGGTTCTGGTCAGTGCCCAGAGTCAGGAGGACAGGCCTCAACATGGTCTCCAGGAATGGCAGGGCTGAAGAAGTCCGTCCTCACTCAGAGTGGCTGGGCACATATGCCAGGGACTCCAAGGTGCTATCCTGTGGGGGAAGTGCCACCAGCTGTCCTGGATTTGGGTCTGACACCTGTTCCCAATAGCCAAGACTTGTGCCCAATTGGCTCCTCCCAGACCCTCCAGCATAGCTGCCCACTCTAGGCTTCTGAGGAGCCTGAGGCCCTGTCTAAGAGGAAGGGCTGCCAAGGGACTGGAGAGAAGGCCAGCCTGGACTCTGCTCAAATCTCATTTGGGGTGAAGAAGCCCCTTGTGCCTGGCCAAGTCTGTAACATCTTCCCTGCTAGCACAGGGTGGGTGCTGGCTGGGCCCCTCTACAGATGTGGTGAGGAGGCCACCATGGAAGAGCAGGAAGCTCCTTCCCCGACAGGTGCTGGTGTGAGCATCTTCCCTCTGAGCCTTTGGAGACAAGCCCTTTCTCCTGACTCAGCTGTCATGGGGGCATCAGGCGCCAGGCAGCGTTTGGGGCATGAGGCACCCCAGGGCGTGAGGCTGCAGTGGGGCCAGACACACTCTCCCTGCTGGGGTTCCAGCCCCACAGAGCAGGTGTCATCTCCCCTCCTCCTCTCTACTGTCTTCCCTCCACTTCTTTCTCTTTTGTTTCATCCAGCTCCTTTCAGAGAAGACAAGTACACTCCATATGATGCTGTGAACTTTATTAAGGGAGAGCAAGAGAGGGGAAGCCACATGACTGACACATGGGTAGGCCCATCACCCATTGGAGAGAGCTGGAGACAGGCTGATGGTGGTCACACAAGACTTAACATGTCCAGCAATGCCTGCCCAGGTGTCCTCATCCTAATCACCAGACAGGAGAACAAGCCTGTCTTATCTGAGTTGTTCATCTAATCACAAAGTCTTGGTGAAATAGAAAGTGATGTGAAGACAGAAACAGAGGGACGTTTGAGATGCTGCTCGATTCACATAGGGAGGAGGGCCCAGGAGCCAAAGAATGCAAGGGTTGCAGTGCTAGATGCAGAAAAGGCAAAGAGTGCGACCCTGTCTTAGATCCTTGGATGGGGAGCCTGCCAAAATCTTCCTTTTCCCAGGGAAGCCCACTTCAGAGCCTTCAGAGAATAACTTTGTATTGTTCTAAGTCTCTAAGATATTCTGCCCTGTGCTCAGTCAAGTCCAACTCTTTGCCATCCTGTGAACTGCAGTCTACCAGGCTCCTCTCTTCATGGGATTTCCCAGGAAAGAATACTGGAGTGGGTTGCCATTTCCTTCTCCAAGGGATCTTCCTGACCCAAATATTGAACCTGAGTCTCTGGTGGCTCCTGGATACCAGGTGGGTTCTTTACCTTGTGAGCCATCAGAGAAGTCCCAAGTCCCTAAGCCAATGGTAAATTATTTTAGAAGCAAATATACGTGAATTCAGGGTCAGACAGGCAGGCAGAAGGGGAGAAACACAGGAGAGAACAGACAGACTGGAGGATGTCGGGTGATCAGGATTCCAGTGGACAATGAGAGATACAGGGGGTCAGAGACAGATGGAGAGACAGCAGATAGGGAGCCTGGAGAAAGGTGAGAGGAGAAGGGCAGAAAGTCTGCTGCTGGGTAGGAGGCAGGAGATGAGGCAAGCTGGTAGGGGGCAGACAGAAGCAGGAAGTGGGCAAAGAGGCAAGGACAGGGAGAGTGACAGCAAGACAGGATGGCAGGCAGGGGCCTCAGAGCCTGTCCTTGTCTCCACCTGGATCAGACAGCTTCTTGAGCTGCAAGTGGATCCCATTTTTGGGTCTCAGCACCATGACTGGAGTGGGCATAGGGACCCTGGCGGGATCCGGTGACAGCTCAAAGCGAAGCAAGGTCAGGGCCACGGCCACCTTCAACTCATTCATGGCAAACTGCTTCCCGATGCAGTTCCTGGGTTGGGAAATAAAAAGGAAGAGAGCAGAGGCTTCTAACCTCTGCTGAGCACAGGGATTCAGGGCTGTCCTCCACATGGCCCAGCCCTGATCCCTTCCTTACTCATCACACTGAACTTGACAGCCAAGCCTTGGGCCAAACTCTCCCCCTGACCCATGACAAAGCCCACCTCTCTAAGGACTATCTCCTACCTTCTACTTCTGCTCTCAGCAGGAAATCCTGTTGGGATTTCCTCTCTAAGTCAGAGAGTCAAGTCAAGTGGATCAAAATGTGAACTAGTACTTTATTCACTCGTCCATGGGCAATTTCTGGTTTCAGGTCAGGCCAGGGCACTGTATGGAGGCAGGGTAGACACCCTCTCAGGACCTTACCACCTACAGTGGACAGACAGGCTGCCCAGTTCCCAGAGATGACAAGACAGGGCTGTGCAAGGAATCAGAACAGCAACAAGGAGGCTTCCTGGTGGGACATGGGTTAACGACCCTAACCAGCTGAACATTTGCCTCCCAATTAATGGTCTGGCTTCCTGTCCCCCTCAGCCCCTTAGTCAATCTACCTTTGGAACATTCCATTCTAATCTAGAAATGACCCTCTTAACCATCCCTTGGGCTCCTCATCTGGCCTTTTCAACCTCCATTCCTCCCCTCCCTCTAAACCCACAGTAGCTCCAGGCCTGCTATGTTCTGCTCCACAGGGAGGACACATCCCAATGCCTCAGCTGCATCACTGCCCTCTCTGGATTATTCCTTACTCACCTGGGGTCTATCCAACTCCTCTTTCTGACTCAGCAACTGTTGAGGTCCCCTCCCTTCACCTCTGCCATCCTCATGCTCAAGGCTCAATCCAGTGACCACCACCTTCACCCCCTCTGTACTCTCACCACTCTCACCCCCTCTTCCCACTCGGGACCCTCAAGGCACCATGGGTGTTAACTCAAGGGCACATCACATCCAGTGCCCAGCATAGTGCCAGATCATGGATCCTTCCACAGTCTGCCCAATGAATGAATGAGTGAAAGAGTGGATGTGTGAATGATGTCTGTCTTGAGCAGACATGTTGATTCGTTGACAGGGAGCCCTGGGGGAGGACAGAGTTATCATCTTTGTGTTCCCATCTCCTAGCACAGGTCTTGGCACATGGAGACATGCTTTCACATTTAAACAATATTAATTGAATTGAAAACAACTCAAATGGACTGAGAGTATAACAAATATTCATTCTGACCTAAAATCAAGCTGCCTAGTCTCCCCTTTCCTCTAGTGGCAGCTGCATGATGTGCAGCCATGTCTACAAGGAAGGACTGGACCCTGGTGTAAACCAAATCCTAGAAGCAATTCAGGAAGACAATTTGCTTCAAAGCTGTTCTGTGAATGTTGATTCACAGTTGAAAATTTCCTAGAACTGTAGAGTCAGAAAAAGCTTGTTTTTACTAAGTTACAAAGTCACTGAAGTTATTATTTTAGGGGAGGTTCTGTAGCCTTTAAGATCTTCAGTCATTTAGGAATGTATCATCCAGGTTAATAGCTATTTACATGCAAGGGACTTTACAAATGTTTGTCAAATAAAAAATAATTTTCTCCCAAAAGCTGACTCGATTGTCCTACACTTTACTCTTTATCTTGCTAACATTAGACTCTCTAGACTCTGAGACTATGATATATAACTTCTGCTGTTATATAAAGAATTTTGGCAACAGGAAAATATGTCATGGTTATAGTAATATGAAGTCAAAATTATGTCAGATGTACTGTAGAACTAGAGAACACACTCATGACTGTGAAACTTATTCAAACAACAACTGTGACTGATCACAGACATGACTTGAAGCCTCAGGACATGGAAGGCAACTGATATTCCAAACCCATGCAAACACAATAGATACAGTGAGAGGTGGACTGGTGAATTAAGTAGAAAGGGAGTAGGCTGACCAGTAATGTGGGAACAGAGGAAACCATCTTTTAAGGTGACTGAAATTGCCCAAACCAAACATGTGTAGTTTAACTTTCAAGAAGACTTCTAATGTTAAGATGTCATACTCCTAAAGTGAGGAAAACCCTGGATACTTTGGATCAGTCACTGACCTGGAAATGATGTCAGTCCTTGTGGACATCAGGAGGTCAACGTCATTGTGGCTGGCCCTAAAGACCTTCTTGTACACGGAGACCCACGCCTCCTTCTCAATACATCAACACATAAGGACAGAACTGCATGCACCGTGTATGAATGTAGACAGTCACACACAGCAGGCAGCAACCAGTGACACCTGCTTCCCCCAGTACAGAGACCTCACCTGGACCCTCCTGAGAAGGGCAGGAAGGCATGGCTGTGTCGAGTAGAACCTGGTGCAAACCGGGATGGGTCAAACACCTGCAGAGAGAACAATGGGGCTAGGACAGTGGGGGGTCAAACTCCTCGCATCAATCCACAGACAGGATCAGGAGTGGCTAGTGTGGAGAGAGCCTCCCATCCCCTCCCCACACCACCAACTTGCCTCCGGGTTCGGCCACACGTTTGGGTTGTGATGAAGTCCATAAAAGGAGAGGGAGACTAAGATTCCTGTGGGGCAGAGAGGAGAGAAAGAAGCCTGATGGTTCCCGTGAAGCAGGGGGAGTGTGTCTTCAGAAAGTCCTGGGAACCACCATGGGAGCACCCTCCATCACTCTGAATGAAGTGATGTTCGTGCAAGACAGGTGGGCTGGGCATGAAAAAGCACATGAGCTCTGTTAGGAGCAGGTGACCAGGCCCCAGGATTGAGAAGTAAGAGAATTGGAGGCTTACATTTAGGAGCAGCTCAGGTGACGACTCACATTTATCAAGTGCCATCACGACCCTGGGGAATGTGTAATAACTCATTTAATCCTCACACAGCCCTCGAGGAAGGCAGCTCTATCCCCATGAACCGATGAAGCACCTGAGCCTCCGAAAGATTAAGGGATGGGTCTATGATCGCACAGCCAAAATGGGGAAGGGCTGGCATTCAGACCCACTGTGAGGGGAATCATGGGTGGCCCCCAGCCATGGCAGGGCTCTCAGACTTCATCATCAGCTGCTCTCTGCCACCCACTAGAGGAATCCTCAGAGACTGGACTATCTGACCCATGACAGTGGAGTCCCTAAGCTCCCTTCTTTACTTAGATCCATGTGGAAGAAGCATGCTTCCCCCTGCTTCTGTCTGCTTTTCTGTTAAGTCTTCATAAGGAATTAGAGTTTTAGTTTCCATTGTAAGACCACATTCAAAGGTTAACATTTGTTTGTTGAGCTTTTGTTGCATTCAAGTTCTGTGTCAATCATGTTTTTAATTGGATGTTGCTAGCTGTACAACGTTGTGTGTGTGTGTGTGTGTGTATATATATATATATAGTGAGAGAGAGAAAGAGAAAGAACAACACACTTATTTTTTAAATTGGATGTTACTAGGACTAGATCTGATAGACAGAGTACCTGATGAACTACGGATGGAGGTTCGTGACATTGTATAGGAGACAGGGATCAAAACCATCCCCATGGAAAAAGAAATGCAAAAAAGCAAAATGGCTGACTGAGGAGGCCTTACAAATAGCTATGAAAGGAAGAGAAGTGAAAAGCAAAGGAAAAAAGGAAAGCTATTACCATCTGAATGCAGAGTTCCAAAGAATAGAAAGGAGAGATTAAAAAAAAAAAGCCTTCCTCAGTGATCAATGCAAAGAAATAGAGGAAAAGAACAGAATGGGAAAGACTAGAGATCTCTTCAAGAAAATTAGAGATACAAAGGGAACATTTCATGCAAAGATGGGCTCAATAAAGGACAGAGATGTTTTGGACCTAACAGAAGCAGAAGATATTAAGAAGAGGTGGCAGGAATACACAGAGGAACTGTACAAAAAATATCTTCACGACCAGATAATCACGGTGGTGTGATCACTCATCTAGAGCCAGGCATCCTGGAATGTGAAGTCAAGCGGGCCTTAGGAAACATCACTATGAACAAAGCTAGTGGACGTGATGGAATTCCAGTGGAGCTGTTTCAAATCCTGAAAGATGATGCTGTGAAAGTGCTGCACTCAATATGCCAGCACATTTGGAAAACTCAGCAGTGGCCACAGGACTGGAAAAGGGCAGCTTTCATTCCAATTCCAAAGAAAGGCAATGCAAAAGAATGCTCAAACTACCACACAACTGCACTCATCTCACATGCTAGTAAAGTAATGCTCAAAATTCTCCAAGCCAGGCTTCAGCAATACGTGAACCGTGAACTTCCTGATGTTCAAGCTGGTTTTAGAAAAGGCAGAGGAACCAGAGATCAAATTGCCAACATCTGCTGGATCATCGAAAAAGCAAGAGTTCCGAAAAAATATCTATTTCTGCTTTATTGACTATGCCAAAGCCTTTGATTGTGTGGATCACAATAAACTGTGGAAAATTCTGAAAGAGAGGGGAATACCAGACCACCTAACCTGCTTCTTGAGAAACCTGTATGCAGGTCAGGAAGCAACAGTTAGAACTGGACATGGAACAACAGACTGGTTCCAAATAGGAAAAGGAGTACATCAAGGCTGTATATTGTCACCCTGCTTATTTAACTTCTATGCAGAGTACATCATGAGAAACACTGGGCTGAAAGAAGTACAAGCTGGAATCAAGATTGCCGGGAGAAATATCAATAACCTCAGATATGCAGATGATACCACTCTTATGGCAGCAAGTAAAGAGGAACTAAAAAGCCTCTTGATGAAAGTGAAAGAGGAGAGGGAAAAGTTGGCTTAAAGCTCAACATTCAGAAAACTGAGATCATGGCATCCGGTCCCATCATTTCATGGGAAATAGATGGGGAAACAGTGGAAACAGTGTCAGACTTTATTTTGGGGGGCTGTAAAATCACTGCAGATGGTGATTGCAGCCATGAAATTAAAAGACCCTTACTCCTTGGAATTAAAGCTATGACCAACCTATTCAAAAGCAGAGACATTACTTTGCTAACAAAGGTCCCAGTGGTCATGTATGGATGTGAGAGTTGTACTGTGAAGAAAGCTGAGCACCAAAGAATTGATGCTTTTGAACTGTGGTGTTGGAGAAGACTCTTGAGAGTCCCTTGGACTGCAAGGAGATTCAACCAGTCCATCCTAAAGGAGATCAGTCCTGGGTGTTCATTGGAAGGACTGATGCTGACGTGGAAACTCCAATACTTTGGCCACCTCATGTGAAGAGTTGACTCACTGGAAAAGACCCTGATGTTGGGAGGGATTGGGGGTAGGAGGAGAAGGGGATGACAGAGGATGAGATGGCTGGATGGCATCACCGACCTGATGCACATGAGTTTGGGTAGACTCCAGGAGTTTGTGATGGACAGGGAGGCCTGGCGTGCTGCTATTCATGGGGTTGCAAAGAGTTGGACACGACTGAGTGACTGAACTAAACTGAGCTGTTCAATGTTATATATATACATATATATATGTGTGTGTGTGTGTATATATATATATGTATGTATATGTATATATATATGTGTGTGTGTGTGTGTGTGTGTGTGTGTGTGTGTGTGTAAAAGGAAATAGCAACCCAGTACAGTATTCTTGCCTGGGAAATCTCATGGACAGTGGAGGCTGGAGGGCTAAGTCTGTGCTTAGTTGTTCAGTCATGTCTGACTCTTTGCGACACAATGGACTGTAGCTCGCCAGGCTCCTCTGTGCATGGGGATTCTCCAGGCAAGCTTACTGTACTGGGTTGCCATGCCCTCCTCCAGGGGACCTTCCCGACCCAGGAATAGAACCGGGGTCTCCTTCATTGCAGGCAGATTCTTTACCAGCAGAGCTAGGGTCGCAAAAGAGTAGGACATGACTTCGTGGCTAAACAACTCTAGTTTCTGGTTCAAGACAGCAGAGTAGAAGGATGTGCGCTCATCTCCTTCTGTGTGAGCACCAAAATTGGAACTAGCTGTTGAACAGCCATCAACAGGAGGACGCTGGAACCCAACCGAAAAAGATAACCCACAACCAAAGACAAAGAAGAGGCTGCAGCAAGACAGTAGGAGGGGTGCAATCATGATCAAATCAAATCTCAAATCCTGCCGGGTGGGTGACCCACAGACTGGAGAATAATTATACTGAAGAAGTTCTTGCATTATTGTGAAGGTTCTGAACCCCAAGTCAGGCTCAGCATGGGCATCTGACAAAGGGACTGGGAATCTCTCTGGGGAGAGAAACTTGAGGGCCCACAGGATATGATTATTGGCCTTCCAGAGGACTGAGGGAAACAGACTCCACACTTGGAGAGCTTAAACAAAAGTTTGCACGCACCGAGACCCAAAGGAGAGGAGAACTGACCCCACAGGAGACTAACCAAAGCTACCTACTAGTGTTGGAGGGCCTCCTGTGGAGGCGTGGGTCTGCAGGGGCTTACCACAGGGACAGGGGAACTGGAAGATCCCCCTTGGCATAAACCCTCTTGGAATTCACCATTCACCCTACCATACAGCCTGAAGAACACAGAGCTGCATTGCCTCAGACCAAATAACTACCACAGAGGGAGTGCAACCCCACTCATCAGCAGATAATTAGATTAAAGCATAACTGAGCAGGGCCCTGTACAACAGAGCAGGACCCAGTTTTTCCATCACCAGTCCAATCAAGAAGCTTACACAAGTCTCTTAGCCTCATTCAACAGAAGGCAGACAGAAGAAGCAAGAAGAAGCACAGTCTCACAGCGACTAAAACAAAAACCATATTACAGTTAATCACGATGAAAAAACAGAAAGTTATGTCCCAGATGAAGGGGCAAGATAAAATTCCAGAAAAATAACTAAATGAAGTGGAGAGAGGCAACCTTCCAGAAAAAGAATTCAGAATAATGAAAGTGAAGATGATCCAGGATTTCATGAAAAGAATAGAAGCAAAGATTGAGAAGATACAATGAACTGTTGACCAAAGACCCAGAACAACTAAAGAATAAACAAACAGAGATAAATAATACACTAGAAGGAATCAGGAGCAGAATAACTGAAGCATAAAAATGGAAAAATAACCTGGAGGACAGAATTGTGGGAATCACTGCAATAGAACAGACTATAGAAAAAAGAATGACAAGAAGTGAAGACAGCCTAAACATCTGCAATGTAGGGGTCCCAAAATGAGAAGAGAGAGAGAAAGGACCAAAGAAAATATTTGAAGAGATAATAGCTGAAATCTTCCAGAACATGGGAAAGGAAATAGTCAACCAAGTCCAGGAAGCACAGAGTCCCAGAAAGGATAAACTCAAGGAGGAACAAACGGAAATATATAGTAATCAAACTAACAAAAATTAAAGACAGAGATAAAATATTAAAAACAACAAGGGGAAAACAACAAATAACATACAAGGGAACTCCCACCAGGCTATCAGCTGATTTCTCAACAGAAACTCTACAAGCCAGAATGGAACAGTGTGATGTATTTAAAGTGATGAAAAGGAAGAAGATACAACCAAGAATACTCTACCCAAAATGACTCTTCTTCAGATTTCAGGGAGGAAAAAAAAGCTTTCCAGACCAGACAAGCAAAAGTTAAGAGAATTCAGCACCATAAAAACAGCTTTAAAACAAATGCTAATGGAATTTCTCTAGGTAGGAAGCACAAGAGAAGGAAAAGACCTACAGAAAATAAATCCAAAACAATTAGGAAAATGGTAATAGAATCATATGGGCTCAATAAAAGACAGAAATGGTAGGGACCTAACAGAAGCAGAAGATATTAAGAAAAGGTGGCAAGAATACACAGAAGAACTATATAAAAAAGATCATCATGACCAAGATAATCATGATGGTGTGATCACTCACCTAGAGCCAGACAGCCTGGAATGTGAAGTCAAGTGGGCCTTAGGAAGCATCACTATGAACAAAGCTAGTGGACGTGATGGAATTCCAGTGGAGCTGTTTCAAATCCTGAAAGATGATGCTGTGAAAGTGCTGCACTCAATATGCCAGCACATTTGGAAAACTCAGCAGTGGCCACAGGACTGGAAAAGGTCAGTTTTCATTCCAATTCCAAAGAAAGGCAATGCAAAAGAATGCTCAAACTACTGCACAACTGTACTCATCTCACACGCTAGTAAAGTAATGCTCAAAATTCTCCAAGCCAGGCTTCAGCAATGTGTGAACTGTGAACTTCCTGATGTTCAAGCTGGTTTTAGAAAAGGCAGAGGAACCAGAGATCAAATTGCCAACAGACGCTGGATCAACAAAGTAAAGGAGTTCCAGAAAAATATCTATTTCTGCTTTATTGACTATGCCAAAGCCTTTGATTGTGTGGATCACAATAAACTGTGGAAAATTCTGAGAGACATGGGAATACCAGGCCACCTGACCTGCCTTTTGAGAAACCTATATGCAGGTCAGGAAGCAACAGTTAGAACTGGACATGGAACAACAGACTGGTTCCAAATAGGAAAAGGAGTACATCAAGGCTGTATATTGTCACCCTGCTTATTTAACTTCTATGCAGAGTACATCATGAGAAACACTGGGCTGGAGGAAGCACAAGCTGGAATCAGGATTGCCGGGAGAAATATCAATAACCTCAGATATGCAGATGACAGCACCCTTATGGCAGAAAGTGAAGAGGAACTAAAAAGCCTCTTGATGAAAGTGAAAGAGGAGAGTGAAAAAGTTGGCTTAAAGCTCAAGATTCAGAAAACTGAGATCATGGCATCCGGTCCCATCACTTCATGGGAAATAGATGGGGAAACAGTCGAAACAGTGTCAGACTTTATTTTTTTGGGCTCCAAAATCACTGCAGATGGTGACTGCAGCCCTGAAATTAAAAGATGCTTACTCCTTGGAAGAAAAGTTATGACCAACCTAGATAGCATATTAGAAAGCACAGACATTATTTTGCCAACAAAGGTCCATCTAGTCAAGGCTATAGTTTTCCAGTGGTCATGTATGGATGTGAGAGCTGGACTATAAAGAAAGCTGAGCGCTGAAGAATTGATGCTTTTGAACTGTGGTGTTTGAGAAGACTCTTGAGAGCCCCTTGGACTGCAAGGAGATCCAACCAGTCCTTCCTAAAGGAGATCAGTCTTGGGTGTTCATTTGAAGGACTGATGCTGAAGCTGAAACTCCAATACTTGGGCCACCTCATGTGAAGAGCTGACTCATTTGAAAAGACCTGATTCTGGGAAGGATTGAAAGCAGTAGGAGAAGGCGACAACAGGATGAGGTGGTTGGATGGCATCACCAACTTGATGGACATGAGCTGGGTGGACTCTGGGAGTTGATGATGGACAGGGAAGCCTGGCATGCTGGGGTTCATGGGGTCTAAAGAGTTGGACACGACTGAGTGACTGAAATGAACTGAACTGAATAGAATCATACATATCAATAATTACCTTAAATGTAAATGGATTAAATGCACCAACCAAAAGACATAGACTGGCTGGGTGAATGAAAACATGTGCATATATGCACTTCCACTTACCACATCACTCTGCTTACCCCACGAATTTTAGGTAATTATTTTAGTGTTGTTGTTGTTCAGTCACTCAGTCAGGTTCAACCCTTTGCCACCTCTAGAACTGTAGCACACCAGGCTTTCCTGTCCTACACCATCTCCTGGAGCTTGCTCAAACTCATGTCCATTGAGTCAGTGATGCCATTCAACCATCGTATCCTCTGTTTTCCCCCCTCTCCTCCTGCCTTCAATCTTTCCCAGCATCAGAGTCTTTTCTAATGCGTTAGCTCTTCACATCATGTGGCCGAAGTACTGGAGCTTCAGCTTCAGCATTGGTCCTTCCATTGAGGATTCAGGATTGATTTCCTTCAGGAATGACTGGTGTGATCTCTTTGTAGTCCAAGGGACTCTCAAGAGTCTTCTCCAATACCACAGTACAAAAGCATCTGTTCTTCAGCTCTCAGTCTTCTTTTTGGTCCAGCTCTAACATCCATACATGACTACTGGAACAACCATAGCTTTGACTAGATGGACCTTTTTCAGCAAAGTAATGTCTCAGCTTTTTAATATTATACAGTGGAAGTGACAAATAGATTCAAGGGATTAAATCTGATAGAAGATTGCCTGAAGAAGTATGGCAAAGGTTTGTGACATTGTATAGGAGGCAGTGACCGATAACAACCCCAAGAAAAAGAAAGGCAAAAAAGGCAAAATGGTTGTCTGAGGAGGTCTTACAAATTGCTGAGAGAAGAAGAGAAGCAAACAGCAAAGAAGAAAAGAAAAGATATACCCATCTGAATGCAGAGTTCCAAAAAATAGCAAGGAGAGATAAGACAGCCTTCCTCAGTGATCAATGCAAAGAAATAGAGGAAACAATAGAATGGGAAAGACTAGAGATCTCCTCAAGAAAATTAAAGATATCAAGGGAACATTTCATGCAATGATAGGCATAATAAAGGACAGAAATGGTATGGACCTAAGAGAAGCAGAAGACATTGAGAAAAGGTGGCAAGAAAACACAAAATAACTATACAAAAAAGATCTTAATGACCCAGATAACCATGATAGTGTGATCACCTACCTAGAGCCAGACATCCTGGAGTGTGAAGTCAAGTGGGCCTTAGAAAGCATCACTATGAATAAAGCTAGTGGAGGTGATTGAATTCCAGTTGAGCTATTTCAAATCCTGAAAGATGATGCTGTGAAAGTGCTACACTCTATATGCCAGCAAATTTGGAAAACTCAGCAATGGCCACAGGACTGGAAAGGTCAGTTTCCAATCCCAAAGAAAGGCAATGCCATAGAATGTTCAAACTACCGCACAATTGCACTTATCTCACACACTAGCGAAGTAATCCTCAAAATTTTCCAAGCGAGTCTTCAACAGTATGTGAACCATGAACTTCCAGATGTTCCAGCTGGATTTAGAAAAGCTAGAGGAACCAGAGATCAAATTGCCAACATACGCTGGATCATCAAAAAAGCAAGAGAGTTCCAGAAAAACATCTATTTCTGCTTTATTGACTATGCCAAAGCCTTTGACTGTGTGGATCACAATAAACTGTGGAAAATTCTGAAAGAGATAGAAATACCAGACCACCTGACCTGCCTCTTGAGAAACCTATATGCAGGTCAGGAAGCACTAGTTAGAACTGGACATGGAACAACAGACTGGTTCCAAATAGGAAAAGGAGTATGTCAAGGCTGTATATTGTCACCCTGCTTATTCAACTTCTATGCAGAGTACATCATGAGAAACACTGGGCTGGAGGAAGCACAAGCTGGAATCAAGATTGCCGGGAGAAAGATCAATAACCTCAGATATGCAGATGACACCACCTTATGGCAGAAAACAAAGAGGAACTGAAGAGCCTCGTGATGAAAGTGAGAAAGGAGAGTGGAAAAAGTGGCTTAAAACTCAACATTCAGAAAACTGAGATCTTGGGATCTGGTCCCATAACTTCATGGCAAATAGATGCGGAAACAATAGAAACTGACAGACTTTATTTTCTTGGACTCCAAAATCACTGCAGATGGTGATTGCAGTGATGAAATTAAAAGATGCTTGCTCTTTGGAATAAAAGCTAATACCAACCAAGACAGCATATTAAAAAGCCAAGAAATCACTTTGAGATAAATGTCCATTTGTCAAAGTTATGGTTTTTCTGGTAGTCATGTATGGATGTGAGGGTTAGACCATAAAGAAAGCTGAGCACGGAAGAGTTAATGCTTTTGAACTGTAGTGTTGGAGAAGACTCTTGAGAGTCCCTTGGACTGTGAGGAGGTCCAACCAGTCAATACTAAAGGAAATCAGTCCTGAATATTCATTGAAAGGACTGATGCTGAAGCTGAAGCCCCAGTACTTTGGCCACCTCATGCAAAGACCTGCTTCATTGGAAAAGACCCTTTTGCTGGGAAAGACAGACAGCAGGAGGAAAGGGGGATGAAGGTTGGATGACATCACCAACTTGATGGACATGCGTTTAAGTAATCTCTTGGAGTTTATGATGGACAGGTGATGGACAGGACTGCATGTAGCAGTATATGGGGTTACAAAGAGTCAGACACGACTGAGTGACTGAACTTAACTGATGTCTAAACCTACATTCCTTCTCTGCAAATGGTTCATCGGTACTATTTTTCTAGATTCTATATATATGTGTTAATATATGATCCCTAATCTAGAGCCAGACATCTTGGAATGTGAAGTCAAGTGGGCCTTAGAAAGCATCACTACAAACAAAGTTAGTGGAGGTGATGGAATTCCAGTTGAGCTGTTTCAAATCCTGAAAGATGATGCTGTGAAAGTGCTGCACTCAGTATGCCAGCAAGTTTGGAAAACTCAGCAGTGGCCACAGGACTGGAAAAGGGCAGTTTTCATTCCAATTCCAAAGAAAGGCAATGCAAAAGAATGCCCAAACTACTGCACAACTGCACTCATTGCACACGCTAGTAAAGTAATGCTCAAAATTCTCCAAGCCAGGCTTCAGCAATACGTGAACCGTGAACTTCCTGATGTTCAAGCTGGTTTTAGAAAAGGCAGAGGAACCAGAGATCAAATTGCCAACATCC
>SJYQ01003776.1:67504-88265 GCA_006410935.1 Redunca redunca
AGATCAGCCCTGGGATTTCTTTGGAAGGAATGATGCTGAAGCTGAAACTCCAGTACTTTGGACACCTCATGCGAAGAGTTGACTCACTGGAAAAGACTCTGATGCTGGGAGGGATTGGGAGCAGGAGGAGAAGGCGATGACCCAGGATGAGATGGCTGGATGGCATCACAGACATGATGGACGCGAGTCTGAGTGAACTCCGGGAGATGGTGATGGACAGGGAGGCCTGGTATGCTTCAATTCATGGGGTCGCTAAGAGTCGGACACGACTGAGTGACCGAACTGAACTGAACTGATATGATATTTGTTTTTCTATTTCTGGGTTATTTCACTCTGTATAACAGGCTTCAGGTTCATCCACCTCACTGCAACAGACTCAGTTTCATACTGTTTTAAATAGGAAAAGGAGTGCATCAAGGCTGTATATTGTCACCCTGCTTATTCAACTTATATGCAGAGGATATCATGAGAAACGCTGGACTGGAAGAAACAGAAGCTGGAATCAAGATTGCCAGGAGAAATATCAGTAACCTCACATATGCAGATGACACCACCCTTATGGCAGAAAGTGAAGAGGAACTAAAAAGCCTCTTGATGAAAGTGAAAGAGGAGAGCAAAAAAGTTGGCTTAAAGCTCAACATTCAGAAAACGAAGATCATGGCATCCGGTCCCAGCACTTCATGGGAAATAGATGGGGAAACAGTGGAAACAGTGTCAGACTTTATTTTTTTGGGCTCCAAAATCACTGCAGATGGTGACTGCAGCCATGAAATTAAAAGATGCTTACTCCTTGGAAGAAAAGTTATGACCAACCTTGATAGCATATTCAAAAGCAGAGACATTACTTTGCCCACTAAGGTCCGTTTAGTCAAGGCTATGGTTTTTCCTGTGGTCATGTATGGACGTGAGAGTTGGACTGTGAAGAAAGCTGAGTGCCGAAGAATTGATGCGTTTGAACTGTGGTGTTGGAGAAGACTCTTGAGAGTCCCTTGGACAACAAGTAGATCCAACCAGTCCATTCTGAAGGAGATCAGCCCTGGGATTTCTCTGGAAGGAATGATGCTAAAGCTGAAGCTCCAGTACTTTGGCCACCTCATGTGAAGAGCTGACTCATTGGAAAGATTCTGATGCTGGGAGGGATTAGGGGCAGGAGGAGAAGGGGACGACAGAGGATGAGATGGCTGGATGGCATACTGACTCGATGGACATGAGTCTGAGTGAACTCTGGGAGTTGGTGATGGACAGGGAGGCCTGGCGTGCTGCGATTAATGGGGTCGCAAAGAGTCGGACCCGACTGAGCAACTGAACTGAACTGAACTGAATATTCCCTTGAGTTTATGGACCATATCTTCATAATCCATTCATTTGTCGATGGACACCTAGTTTGCTTCCATGTCCTGGCTATTGTAAATAATGCTCCAATGAACACTGTGGTACACGTTCATTTTTATTTCCAGGGTCTCAGGTTATATTCCCAGTAGCGGGATTGTTGGATATATGGTAGCATTATTCCTACGTTTTTTAGAGAAAAACATTTTTCAAAACTCATTTAAACTAGTGGGTAAATATTATCTTCTGGAAGAAAAAAATCAGAGCATACTGCAACTGGGAAAGCACATGTTGATTTCTGGTTTACCACGTGGTCCTACAGAGTACTTAGCTGAGTGGCGAGGTGAAGTTCATACCTGCAGGTAAGGAGCATCCATCAGGGAAGGTAATGGGCTTGCTCAGCTCTCTGCCAATGACTGGTATTGGTGGGTAGAGCCTCAGTGCCTCCTTGATGCACATGGTGGTGTAGGGCATCTGGTCCAGGTGATCCCTGCAAGGAAGCCCATCTGAGAGCAGGCAGGACAGGACAAGCAGGGATTCTCTCTAGCTCAGGTGGGACAGGGTTCTTTCATCTCCTGGATGCTCACCAGGTGATGGAGGCGCCATCCCCCAGGAGGCTCAGGATCTCTTCCCTGCATCTTTGCTGATGCTCAGGGTGGGAGGCCAGAGCATAGAGGGTCCAGGAGATGCCACTGGCTGTGGTGTCATGGCCCCCAAACATGAATGTGTCCACTTCGGCACGGAGGTCCTTGTCAGACAAGCTGCTTCCATTCTCCATCTGTGGAGGCAGGGCCAGAGTGCAGAGTCTGCCCTTCCTGTGTGCTTCTGCCCAAAGGCTCAGGCCTCTCTTGCCTATACTTACTCTGGCAAAGAGGAGGATGTCCAGGAAGTCCAAGTGCCTCCTGCTCCTCACCTTCTCCAGCACTCCCTCCTTCTGCAGGTGAGCCTTCCTCTCCTTGATCACTGCATCTGTCCCAGAATAGTGGTTCCCAGCCAGAGCTGAGGACTCTGGGGACCCATATGCAGCCCCACCATAGCCCCATCTTCCCCTCAGGCCCAGTCTGGGTGCCAGGTGGATGAGGTGGGTGGCACTGGGTGAGCAGGTCAGGACTGAGAGCTCCAGCGACGTCTACTCCAGGTGGCAATCCCTGAAGTAACACAGCCTGTGGGGGCTCTGCCTGATTGCTGCTGGGAAGCGGGGGCCGAGGGGGGTGGTCTCACTCAGTCATCACCAACCTGGTGACTCCTGTAATTCCCTATACAACACCTGACACCCCAACCTCTGGGTTCCCAGTCCCTGCAGCAGATGGGCGTGTGCCAGCTCCTGAAGAGGAAGCAGGAGTCTGGGCTCTGCCTGAAGAATCAAGGCCAGTCCCTCCCATATGTGCCTGATGAAGGTGTGTAGAGCAGCCCACGAGAAGGAGGGGAACCTGTGTGTTGATGGGCGAGCTGGCAGGCCTGGTGGTGCCGGCGGCCTTCAGGGGTCAGCCTGTAGATGAGGTCGTTCTGGTGGAGAGCATTCCGCAGTCGGGAAAATATCAGATGACTGAGGTCCTTGATGGCCTGGATGTAGGACTGGGAGTTCCTGAAGGGAGAGGATGCAGAAGAGACTGGAGTTGGGGGAACCTCTGACCTAGAGAGGAATTGGGGCTCTGGGTCAAGGATTCCTCAGTCAGTGGGGACAGGCAGCACTGAGGTATTGCCATTTCTGTCTTAGCCTGAGTAGCCCCTCAGTATTTACAAGTGGCCTGAGGATCCAGGCTTCTCCCTGTGTAGGAAACTGGAACTAGTGATCGAGTCAAGAATAGTCTGGGTAGAATCTGACTGTTGTACATGTCTCTCTGCAGAACTTGCTTTTTGTGCTGAGAAACCTTAACACTGCCCTTACTGCCTCTCAGGTAAGTCCTTCCCATTCATGAAAACAGGACCCTGTCCTTGAAGAGCTGTCACTGACCTGTCCGTCTGGACGCTGCCCTGGTGGCTGAAGGCGCACTTCATGATGGTGTCCAGGGTCATCAAGGAGACATGTCCAAAGATCTCCAGGTGTGAGTCCTGGCTGACGAGCTCCTCCCACTTGTCCTGTGGAAGGATGGGGATTGACCCTACTCTGCTTCCCCAGAAGGCCTGGCTTTCTCTCTGTCTCTACATCTTCAGATGAATTTCCTCATTTTCTAAGCAGACTTGTTTTAGCAACTTAGGGCTGTAACACACATGTATAATGTAATGCCTATTTCTTTGAACTGTTACTATATAATAGTTGTATTCTCTTCTAATATCCTAATTAATTATGTATTTTAGGAATAATTTATGATATTAACCAGCTTGTGGCTGAGCAGAAAGCATAGTCGGGGGAGAATATTTGTCCTGAGGTCAGATCTGGACAAGTGTTATCAGCACTACAAAGCAAATATTTCAAGGCAAGGAAAAGCTAAAGTGACTCTAATCGGGCTCTTAGAAGGGGCATGAACTACTCAATTCCTTTCATTCATTTAATGTTGCCTAAGACCAGGTGATACCCAGTCCAGATCAGAGGTGATGTTTGTGAAGGCCCAGCTCTGTGAGTGTAGACCTGGACTCATTTCCTCCCATGAGTGGCTCAGTGATGTGCAGAATCCATGGAACCCAGGCCAGAGCCCACCTGTGTGACATCCTGGGATGTCCACTCTACCACTGAAGCTGCCATTGCCCAGGCCAGCCAGGGCCAATTTGCACTGACCTCCTTGATCTACTCCCCCATGTTCAAACATGGAGATGGGAGAAGAGTGGACCCTGAATACACCATGGCCCTGATTTCTCTTGGTGAGGAGAAAATTATGGATCCAAGCTGGTACCTAGATGTTCCTCTGTCCAACCTAGCTTTAACGAGTGCTCTCTCATACTAAGTCAAGAATGCATCATTCCGTGGGGCTCTATTCAATGGGTGTCTGAGGGACATAAGTGTCTGATAGTGGACTTTGTCAGCTGTGCTGGATTCTAGTGCATATGGTGACAAGGAGTGGACTCACCAGCATCACTCGGACAGAGTTGGCCATGATTCCCACGTAGGCCTTCAGGATGTCATAGTGGAAGGCTGGGGTCAGCATCCGCCGGTGCTGGAACCATTTCTGCCCCTCCAAGAGCAGCAAACCTGCCCCTGAACCACAGATGGGTGTGTATGGGCATCAGAGAGACTAGGGCCCTCTTGCAAGGAACCAAGGGTGTCAGGAGAAGGCTCATCATGGGCAGGGGTGGGAAAAGCCAGTACATTTCAGGGATGTGAATTTCCAGTATGTCTGTCCATAGGATGTGATTATGAGAGCAGTGAGATAGAGGTTGAAAAAGAGTAGGTGGACAGGTAATCAAAGGACTTATCGAAAAGTTAGACTGGAAACATTAGTTAAGACTGAGAAGTTATGAAGAAGCTTAGGTAAAAGGAGGGCTACAGCACCATTACAAAGGCTGAGGGTTTTATTAGCAGAAGAGAAATGAGGTTTGATTCAGAGATGAGGGTGCCTGGCACTTGTTATTCTCCATTTATGCAAAGAGACCGCTCTTGTTTAACCTAAATGGTGGGTGGTCTGCAGTTGTATTTAAATATACTTACCAATCCAGGAATTCAAGTATTTGAAGCTTCTCTGAGGCTTTGGGTCTGAAAGGTATAGAAGGAATGTGGATGGCAACAAACTCTGCAAGGAGCCTCCAGAGCAGCTGAGGTCTAGACCATGGACTCCCTGCCTTGCTTGGTTCTTGTCAGATGACAATCTTTCTGAAGCCACAGCACTCTTGCCACCCACCCCTGACTCTCTCTGTCCTGATAGTCATTGTGGTCTCAGGAAGGGAAGCTTGGTGCTCCAGAGCAGAACACTCACAGGACTAAGATGGTGAATTGCCCTGAAACATAAACTCAGTTCACTGCCAGAGAATAAGAAAGAACCTGTGATTTTTCTGCAGCGTGTGGTCATCTGGCCATCTCATGACACAGAAGAGGCAACAATGAGAGGTGCCCAACCTAGATCAGTGTGGATAGGGAATCATCTTCCAGTTCTGGGATCATCTCAATTCATTTGTTAAAAGTAAGACATAAAAGAGAAACCCTAGTCTCGCTTGTGTTTGGGAGGGTGTTTGGAGGAGTTCAGGCCTTGATGTCTGAAATGTCAGTCTCTTGTGGAATTTCACACCCAGGCACATGTACTCAAATGAAAGATTGTCTCCAGCTGAGGGTTTCTTTCTCACCTGATCTCCCCAGGACCATCTTCATGTAGTCAGGGTCATAGACCGATACTAAGGCACTTGTGCCCCACAGCCAGCGAACACAGGCCTTTGGGTATTTCTTTACCCTTTCCAGTAGAAGTGGCAGCTCACCCTCCTCTTGGAACTGTCACCAAGGGAAAGATAAGTCAATAATGCCTTTCTTTTAGTTCTGGAACTGAAGTCAGGGTGAAGGGCTGGAAGGGTACCAGATTATCATTCTGGATCCATCAGCAGAACTAAGAGTTTAGAACTATTTCTTCTGACCTGGAATCTCATCCAACCTTGCAGGCTGTCCATCACTGTCCTAAGATTGGATTCTGTCCCATGTCGGGTAGAGGTATGGGCCAACACTACAAACTGCCTATAGAAACTTACATCAAAAATAATTACTTGGTTTATGAAAATTTTGGAAATCATTTGTTGCTTGAGCAACTGATGATAATTTCTATCACTTGGTAAGCAGTGTTGTCATATGATTCAGTTCAGTTCAGTTCAGTTGCTCAGTCATGTCTGACTCTTTGTGACCCCATGAACCACAGCATGCCAGTCCATCAGCAACTCCCAGAGTCGACCCAAACCCATGTCCATTGAGTCGATAATGCCATCCAACCATCTCATTCTCTGTCGTCCCCTTCTCCTCCTGCCCTCAATCTTTCCCAGCATCAAAGGTCTTTTCAAGTGAGTCAACTCTTCGCATCAGGTGGCCAACATATTGGAGTTTCAGTTTCAGCATCAGTCCCTCCAATGAACACCTAGGACTGATCTCCTTTAGGATGGACTGGTTGGATATCCTTGCAGTCCAAGGGACTTGCAAGAGTCTTCTCCAACACCACAGTTCAAAAGCATCAATTCTTTGGCACTCAGCTTTCTTTATAGTCCCAACCCTCACATCCATACATGACTACTGGAAAAACCATAGCCTTGAATAGACAGATCTTTTTTGGCAAAGTAATGTCTCTGCTTTTTAATATGCTGTCTAGGTTGGTCACAACTTTCCTTCCAAGGAGTAAGCATCTTTTAATTTCCTGGCTGCAGTCACCATCTGCAGTGATTTTGGAGCCCAGAAAAATAAAGTCAGCTACTATTTCCACTGTTTCCCCACCTATTCACCATGAAGTGATGGGACCAGATGCCATATGATTAGATTTATTTAAAGAATGAATAGATTATATCTTAAGAATTAAATTTATATATTAAATTCATTTTGCCATACCAGTCACTACACACATTTAATATTATCCCAGCATACATGTTAATGTTTCTTAATAAGAAAGATTGTTTAGACTGTATATGGCTAAGCAGAAAAAATTAAATACCACATTGTGTGTATATATTATTATTTTTCATATCGAGTATATGCACAGTTGTAGGACAGATTCTGAGTGTATACGTATCAGAATGGTATTGAAATAAGACTTTGATATGTGGGTTTTTAATCGCACTTTCATTGACTTACTGTCAGAAATTTTGTACACTTACCACTGCTTAGAGGAATCTTTGTAAATTCCTGACTATGGACCACCAAGGCGTTTCCTTTCTGTCTCTACTGTCTCTACTCTTGCCCTAATGAGGTGGCAATTCCACAGGATGCATTGCTCTGCCTTCAAGATGCTGCTTCCAGTGCTTCTCTCACTGGCTCCACCTGCTCATCTTCCAGGTCTTTGCCCACATTCTTCCCTCTACCTGGTGGCCTGTTCTCTGTGCCACAGAGCAACTGCCTTTCCTCAACTTTGGAGACTCAGTTTGTTTTGTCACCTCCAGATTTCTCATCAACAATTGGTCCCAGCTGTGTTTCATGTTGTCAAATTGTCTTCACTTCAATGACTGTGTAACTCAGAGCAACCCTCTGCCCTTTTGGTATCTGATCTCTGCCTACATTCTTCTGCCATCAGAGCTCCCCAGCTTTGAGGCAACTTGTACTGAGGGTCACGTTCCTTCACTGAGCCTGTGTTTACTGAGCATTTACTTTGTTCCAGACATGGATTTAAAGTACTAAATTAGGATGCAGCTCTACATGCTCATCTGTTTGGACCCTACAGGCTAGTGGAGGAGACTGAGAGATTAGGTGGCCAAAACAGGAGCAGGTCATGACATTGTGATGGAGGAAAGACAAAGCCTATGGGGAGGCTTTGGGGAATAGGGTCTAACTCAGAGCTGGATGTTAGAAAAGTCTTATTCTTGCACTTGCTATTATTTGATTCATAATTTACCAAGATGATTTCAAGATAGAAAAGTGAACCAGAGGCAGGCTTTCCAGAAGAAGCTCATAGCTATGATCTTGCAGAGAGAAATAGCTGAATCCAGTTACCACTGACTTGTGAGGAGGACATCCAAGAGAAAAAGAGTTGTCCTCCCCACTCCTGGGAGACCCAGAATGAAAATGACTTGGGCCTGGGGCTTGTGAGAAAGTCATGTGAGGGATGAGATCATTCCAGGGAGAGGGCACATGGGGAGCCAAGTCCCAGAGGCTGGAATGCACAGGCAGGTGGAGAAGACCTTGAGAAACCCAAGGTGCAGGAGATTAGGAAGGAGAGGGGAGAGAGGTACTGGGCCAGCCTGCATGGGGCTTGGGCTGCTTCTAGTTCTCTTTGTCTCTACTCTGCTCTAATCATGCTGCCGAGAAAGAGAGGCCTCAGATCTGTTCAACCTGTGATTGTCTCCTAACAATTGTTTAAGCCACAAACCCTTGGTGAGCCATTTCCACATGGCCCCTGACTTTGCTCTGAGCTCCCCACACCTCTAGGCAAGTGCTGCCCCTCCCAGCCTGCAAGCTGCTCCTTTCCGTCCTGCCTCTCCCTCCACACAATGGACTGACACTGCTCTGTGCAGGCTCTGGGCTGGGTGATGAGGGTGAGGGGGGTTACAGGCTCAGTTCCAAGAGCTCATAGTTCAGAGAGAGGACACCAAACAGGCAGTTCTCCTCACCTAACCCCATCCTGGGAAACTGTTCCTGTGTGACAGTAACTTGTCAGGAATTAAGCACTATAATTACATGCCAGGAAAAATCCCTCAGTCCTAAGAAACCAAGCCAGTTTTTTCTAATACCTGAAATAACACGACCCAGGAGGTGAGCCTCTTTTCCTGTGACCTGCACTGTCTTAGATTCCTGTGTGTTGTCTCCACACACAGTGAACCCACAGGGCTGATCCATCAGATTGATGTCTGTGCTCCCAGGCAAGCTCGGGGCCAGGCAGGGAGCATGCAATTGAGTGATGAGCAGGGAAACATCTAGAAGCCTGTTCTGGGAGGACAGTTGAAGCTGCTCTGCCTGGAGAGCAGGAAGAGTCAATAAGGAACACCCATTGTCTTCAAAGAGCAGGGTTTCCAGGACAGCCTGAGATCTCCCTGAGGAAGGGGTGTCTGACAGACCCGAGGACACCAGCACAGGGCCTGGGAGGAGAGAGCCCCCAGGACTGGGTGAGGAGCCTAGATCTAAGAGATAAGCTGTGTTACTTCATGGGGCCATGTGCTGGTCACACAAAAAGGCTTTGTCCCATGGACTAACTGACCATGACCATCCCTTACTCCAGCCCTCCCTGCCCTCCCGCTCCCCCATCCTGCTGTGTCCTACCTCCCGCTTGTGTCCGTAGAACCAGTGGGAAGGAGGAGACGGGAAGTGATGAAGGGCTTTGAGCAGCCACCGTCTGCGCAGGTAGAGCTGTGCCGCCTTGAGCAGAAGCAGAACCAGGCCGAGCAGGGAGACCACCTGCAGGAGCCCGGAGGCCCCGCCCAGGGCTTTGGTGGGACTCAGCGCAGAGACACTCATGGCGCAGTGCCTTCTGGATCATTGACTGCCCCTGACTGTGGCTGACCTTCCTGGAGCACCTCGCTTGGTCTGGGAGGATCTCCCCGCCCACATGGGGGAGGGCGAAGGTGAAGGCAGATCTCACACCTGGGCCTCCAGAGTTTTTTTGTGTGTTAGCATTTGGTTTTATTAAATGTAATCTCTCTTATGTTATAAAATGCAAAGAATAAACAAGAGAAGATAGTATTTATAACTTGAAGGGGGAGTTTGGGTTCCAGGATCCTGCAAACTATCAAACTATCATGTTTATATATTTTTGAAATAATTAGACAGTTTGAAATAAAACAGAAAATTAAATGTTTTTTAATTTTCCTGATGGCTGAGTTCCCTTGATGTTCCCCTGAAACTATCATACACTGTTAACTGACTATGCTCCAGTACAAAACTGGGCTGGTAGTTCAAATGGTAAAGAATCTCCCTGCAATGCAGGAGACCTAGGATTTGATCCATGGGTAGGGAAGATTCCCTGAAGAAGAGAATGGCAACTCACTCCACTATTCTTGACTGGAGAGTTCCATGGACAGAGGAGCCTCACAGCCTAACTATAGATATCTACAGATAGATGTCTAAGAGGATAGGCTGTCAGAGGAGCCTGATATATAGACATCTATAGATGTCTATAGACATCTATCCTCTTAAAATTTTAAGTGTGTAATACAGTGCTATTTTCTATCCCAAAACAAATTTGCAATTTGGGGTTGCAAAGAGTTGGACACAACAAGAGACTAATACTTCCTTTTCATTATAAAATAAAAAGGTTCTAAAAAATGCAGATAAAAAATACTCAGGCATTTCTTTTATTTTTTTCCAGAGCTCCAGATATGTTTCTGATGAGCAGTCACATTTAAAAACAACTAGACTATATGATGATCTTTTACTTTTATCTCATTTGTTGCACTTTTTCTATTTCATATTCAGTGCTCCCATTTCACTTTGTTTATGTTCTCCAATTTCTCCATCTCTTCTTTTTTTTTTAATGTTCTTTCTCAAGCCTTTATCAAGAGTAGTAGAAAAGATTTTGTATACATACATATGTAAATATGCATAATATATATATTTTAGAAAACATGAAATTTTGCCTAACTAAAAAATGCATGACATTTTTATTCCACTTATTTGACTTAGTATGAATAGAAGGCTATATTTCTAATTTAAAAATAGATATATAACAAGTAATAAAGGTTTACTGTATAACATAGGGAACTGTAGTCAATAATCTTGTACTAACCTATGATGGAAAATAATTTCAAAAATATATATATGTATTTGTATAACTGAATCACCTTGCTGTGCACCTGAAACATTGTAAGTCAACTATACTTCAATAAAATGTATATATTTATTTAAAAATAAACCTTTCTCAAATATCTGATGCCTGTGTTATCTTATTTAACATTGTGATGTTGCACAGAACTGGAGTTGAAGTCTGTAGTAAAATCTAGCTGTGGAGTACCTTACAAGACAACATGGCTCATTTTCATTTGTCCAATGCAACTGTAAATTCTATCTCTTCTTTTATTTAAACTCTCCAATAGGTTAATACACACTGAGGCTATGGATGCTTATGTATTTTCTTAAGTTTGCAGTGACTTGTCTGTGTGAATATCCTTATTTTCCATCTTAAGAGATGAGAGAATATAAATTTGAACTACAGTGAAAGACAACCACTACTGAAATATGAGAGTCTTAGTTTTTTGTTTTGATTTTTAAATTTGGGATCGTGTAATTAAGGTTTAGGAAATTTTATTCAAATCTCTTGCTTTAGTTGCCTTTTGTAGCCTTCAGTTTCTTAAAGCAAGTTTCCTTTCTGAGTTATTGTTTTCATCCTGTTGTTTATTAACCATTTGCTTCATCTATGTTTTTCTGTTGGGATAGATAAAGTAGTTAGCCGAGAATCTTGTAATCTTTATATTGTTAGCTATGTTATAGGTGCAGCTTCCTTTGCTGTATATGAAACTCATCCTGAATACAATGTTTTTTTGGTAAGAAAAAGAAAAAAACCCAAAGAAAAGGGGAAAAATTAAATTTCCATTAAAAAAGTCCCTATCAGCAGTGACAATGTGAAGAAAGAAGATGCCACTTGGAGAGGCACTTAGATTTGGGGTCAGTGCTTCTATTAATGATGACTAATGTCTTTCTGGGAGTAAGCACGTACTCCAACATACTCTTCAGCCTAGAAAGATGGCAATCAGCAATAGGCACCACTCAGCAAAAACACTCAGGTGTTCTAAAGTAAAGGTTTTTCCATGCAATCAGTGTATCAGTATTCTCAAAAAAATGCAAATGTGCCAGAAGCCAGCGTGAGGAATCCTGCCCGTGGCAAAGGTCATGAGGAAGGAAGCCTGACATACACAAAGGCGTGATTTGGCTTCAGGGGTTCCCCCTGGATTTTCCTGAGCATCTACCTGCCTGCCAGAGTCTGCCTGCCTTATTGTACTGTGCTTTCCACTCTCCTGACATAACAGGGGGCTATCCCCGACCACCTTTCTCTGGAAAGAGTTAACTTAGCGCTCCAGTTAACAGTCTCCTGCATATAAAAGGAGTGTCTCAGCTCAAACCCCTCTGATGGCTCTCTAACTTGCCTGACAGTTAGACACTTTTACAACTTGTGATTGTTTACAGCCCCTCAACCGTGAGAGGAATGCAGATTAAAACATCTTAAAGATATAGAGCCTTTTCTAAAAAGCTAAAAATTATATTGGTGATGGGTTTCACTGTTGAGTCAATGACTGCTGCCAGGCCTCCATATTCTTTATCTTTTAGGCACCTAGGGGTATTAATCAATGTGATTGGGATATAGAAAAAGGAATATAGTAGTTTTGATGTTAGCAACACTAGACTTTTGAGTTAATGAACTTTCTCTTTGTTATAAATCACTGTACTCCTCTTTCCTTGTTATAAATTGTTGTGTCCTTGCTATGTAAAAATGTAACCTTAATTAGTGCTTTCTGAGAGTGGCACCAGACTTTAGTAAGAACAATACTTTTAAGGCAAATAAGTTTTCTGGTTGACAGACCCTTATCAGAAAAGGGCCATAAATGCTAATAGGCCTCCTCGCCAGAAGATGATGTAAATCACCTAAGACCTGTGTATACAGATAGGTATGCAGAAAGAAAGCCCAGGTCAGAGCTGCTGACCCTGCATGACTTTGCTTTTTACATTTATCTCTATGTACAACTAAAAGTATAAAAGCTTTTCAAGACAATAAAGGATGGGCCAGTTCCTGGAAAGACTGGTTCCCCCATGTCTTCTTTTCTTTCTTACTCTATTTTCTGGCTGATTCCTATCTGGGGCATAGAGGCTAGCCATGTCTAATTATTTGCCTGGGCTTCTAAGACCCACGCAAGAGGGAGCCCAAGGCGGGGCACCCTCCGCTATTCGAATGGGTGCCTGTGGCCCTAGTAGACGGTTCAAGTCCCTTGTCTCAGGGCTTTATTGGCTTTCTGTGTAAACCAAGGAATACAGCCTCTTTCCTCCTCTAAATTTCCCACTACACTATTCTTTCTTAATCTCTCTTTATATCTCTAAATCTATATACCTCTCTCTCCACGCTGTCCCCACTTCGAATTACCCTGGATCCACCGGGGCTGGACCCTGGCACAAACGTAATTCTAAAGCATGTAATAACACATTTTAAGCTCTTTTATGTCAAGTACTAAGACAAACTATTTTAAAATTAAAATATAGATAAATGAAGCAATGTAAGATGTGCTCCCTACTGAGTCCCTTGGGCTGCAAGGAGATCCAACCAGTCCATTCTGAAGAAGATCAGCCCTGGGATTTCTTTGGAAGGAATGATGCTAAAGTTGAAACTCCAGTACTTTGGCCACCTCATGCAAAGAGTTGACTCACTGGAAAAGACTTTGATGCTGGGAGGGATTGGGGGCAGGAGAAGAAGGGGACGACCAAGGATGAGATGGCTGGATGGCATCACTAACTCGATGGACACGAGTCTGAGTGAATTCCAGGAGTTGGTGATGGACAGGGAGGCCTGGTGTGCTGCGATTCATGGGGTCGCAGAGTCAGACACGACTGAGCAACTGAACTGAACTGAACTGTGTTACTTCCAGGAACAGGACCATGTATTACTGTTATTATTCAGTTACTAGGTTGGGTCTGACTCTGCCACTCCATGAACCGCAGCATGCCAGCCTTCCCTGTCCTTCACTATCTCATGGAATTTGGTCAAATTCATGTTCATTGAGTTGGTGGTGCTGTCTAACCAGGTCATCCTCTGCTGTCCTCTTCTCCTTTTGCCTTCATTCTTTCCCAGCATCGAGGTCTTTTCCAATGAGTTGGCTCCTCTCCTCAGGTGGACAAAGTATTGGAGCTTCAGCGTCATCATCAGTCCTTCCAATGAATATTCAGGGTTGATTTCCTTAAGGATTGACTGGTTTGATCTCCTTGCAGTACAAGGGACTCTAAGAGTCTTCTCCTGGACCACAATTCAAAAGCATCAGTTCTTTGGCACTCAGCCTTCCTTATGGTCCAACTCTTACATCAATACATGACTACTGGAAAAACCATAGCTTTGACTATATAGACTTTTGTCAGTAAAGTGATGTCTCCGCTTTTTAATATGCTGTCTAGATTTGTCATAGCTTTCCATCTAAGAAGCAAACGTCTTTTAATTTCATGGTTGCAGTCACAGTTCACAGTGATTTTGGAGTTCAAGAAAATACCTGTCACTGCTTCTATCTTTCTCTTTCTATTTGACATGATGTGATGAGGCCAGATGCCATGATCTTGGTTTCTTAAGTGTTGAGTTTTAAGCCAGCTTTTTCACTCTCCTCTTTCACCCACATCAAGAGGCTCTTTAGTTCCTCGTCACTTTCTGCCATTAGAGTGGTATCATCTGCATATCTCAGGTTGCTGATATTTCTCCACGTAATCTTGATTCCAGCTGTGATTCATCTAGTCTTGCATTTCACATGAGGTACCCTGCCTAGAGGTTGAAGAAATAAAGTAACAATATACATCCTTGTCTGACTCCTTTTCCAGGTTTGATCAGTCCATTGCTAAATGTGAGGTTCTAACTGTTGCTTCTTGACCCACACAGAGGTTTCTCAGGAGACAAGTAAGGTGGTCTGGTACTTCTTATTCTTTAAGAATTTTCTATAGTTTTTTGTGATCCACATAGTCAAAGGCTATAGGGTAATCATTGAAGCCGTAGATATTTTTTGGAATCCCCTTGTTCTCTCTATGATCCAGCAAATGTTGGCAATTAGATCTCTTCTTCCCCTGCCTTTTCTAAACCTAGCTTGTACATCTGGAAGTTCTCAATTCACGTACTACTGAAGCTTAGCTGAAGTATTTTGAGGAAAACCACACTTGTCTGGAAGTGAGAGAGTTAAAGCTTAGTCAGGTAGTCCAAGGCCCTTAAAGGAGGAGGAGGCATTCTTTCCTACATTTTTTGTTTTTTGCCTTAGTCATTGTAGCATGTGTTTCTTTTAGCCCTGAACTGGTATTGCAAAAATACATCTTCCCGAAGAGAACTGGCTACACAGCAGTAATACATATTACATGGGGAAAATGCTTTCCCAAGACCCTATTCACTCACACACTAGTAAAGTAATGCTCAAAATTCTCCAAGCCAGGCTTCAGCAATATGTGAACCGTGAACTCCCTGATGTTCAAGCTGGTTTTAGAAAAGGCAGAGGAACCAGAGGTGAAATTGCAAACATCTGCTGGATCATCGAAAAAGCAAGAGAGTTCCAGAAAAACATCTATTTCTGCTTTATTGACTATGCCAAAGCCTTTGGCTGTGTGGATCACAATAAACTGTGGAAGATTCTTCAAGAGGTGGGAATACCGGACCACCTCACCTGCCTCTTGAGAAAACTGTCTGCAGGTCAGGAAGCAACAGTTAGAACTGGACATGGAACAACAGACTGGTTCCAAATAGGAAAAGGAGTACATCAAGGCTATATATTGTCACCCTGCTTATTCAACTTATATGCAGAGTACATCATGAGAAATGCTGGCCTGAAAGAAGCACAAGCTGGATCAAGATTGCCAAGAGAAATATCAATAATCTCAGATATGCAGATGACACAACCCTTATGGCAGAAAGTGAAGAGGACCTAAAAAGCCTCTTGATGAAAGTGAAAGAGGAGAGTGAAAAAGTTGGCTTAAAGCTCAACATTCAGAAAATGAAGATCATGGCATCCGGTCCCATCACTTCATGGGAAATAGATGGGGAAACAGTGGAAACAGTGTCAGACTTTATTTTTTTGGGCTCCAAAATCACTGCAGATGGTGATTGCAACCATGAAATTAAAAGATGCTTACTCCTTGGAAGGAAAGTCATGACCAACCTAGATCGCATATTCAAAAGCAGAGACATTACTTTGCCAACAAAGGTCCATCTAGTGAAGGCTTTGGTTTTTCCAGTGGTCATGTATGGGTGTGAGAGTTGGACTGTGAAGAAAGCTGAGTGCCAAAGAATTGATGCTTTTGAAGTGTGGTGTTGGAGAAGACTCTTGATAGTCCCTTGGACTGCAAGGAGATCCAACCAGTCCATCCTAATGGAGATCAGTCCTGGGTGTTCATTGGAAGAACTGATGCTAAAGCTGAAACTCCAATACTTTTGCCACCTCATGCGAAGAGTTGACTCATTGGAAAATACCCTGATGTTGGGAGTGATTGAGGGCAGGAGGAGAAGGGAATGAGGAGGAGGAGAAGAGGATGAGATGGCTGGATGGCATCACTGACTTGATGGACATGAGTTTGGATAGACTCCGGGAGTTGGTGATGGACAGGGAGGCTTTGCGTGCTGTAGTTCATGGGGTTGCAAAGAGTCAACTGAACTGAACTGAAGACCCCATTATGCTTTTCTTAGGGTCTGTGTTAATTATTACAATCGTGACAAATCTTGCCTGGGAACCTGATTCTCAAGACTTATATTCCTGATTACACAGAACAGTGTATTTTGCCCAGAGACGTTGCCTGAAACTTGTTTCTATTGGCTAATTTTTTTTTTTAAGATTATCATAAGAAGTTTATTTATTTATTTTTTTAAATTTTTATTTTAACTTTAGTTTACTTTACAATACTGTATTGGTTTTGCCATACATTGACATGAATTCACCACGAGTGTACATGCGGTCCCAAACATGAATCCCCTCCCATCTCCCACCCCATAACATCTCTCTGGGTCCTCCCCATGCACCAGCCCCAAGCATCCTGCATCCTGCATCANTTTTGTGTGTGGTGTTAGAAAGTGATCTAGTTTCATTCTTTTACAAGTGGTTGACCAGCTTTCCCAGCACCACTTGTTAAAGAGATTGTCTTTACTCCATTGTATATTCTTGTCTCCTTTATTGGCTAATTTTGTATTGAAGTTATCTCGGGATGTATGCCTTGGGAAAGGATGTGGTGGAACGTTTACAATACTTGAGGTATCCTTTTTATCCTCAGCAGCCAGTTGACAAGTATATAATCCCTGTTTTAACTCTTGAGGGTGGGTACTCTTCTACCTGCTTCCATTGCCTTTTGCTGGAGGCTTTCTCTATCCTTTTCACGCTAATAAAACCCTGTTACACAAAGCTCTGAGTGACTGAGTCTGTCTTTGGCCCTGGGGTTAAATTTTTTCCTTCAGAGACCACAAATCCAGAGACACCATTCACTGAACACCATAAGCTATCAGTAGTTTGAACATTCTTTGGCATTGCCCTTCTTGGGATTGGAATGAAAATTGACCTTTTCCAGTCCTGTGGCCACTGCTGAGTTTTTCAAATTTGCTGACATATTTAGTGCAGCACTTTAGCAGCAGCATCTTCAAGGAATATTAAATAGCTCAGCTGAAGTTCCATCACTTTCACTAGCTTTGTTTGTAGCAATGCTTCCTAAAGGTCACTTGATTTCATACTCCAGGATATCTGGTTCAAGGTGGGTGACCATACTATAGTGGTTACCCTGGTCATTAAGACATTTTTTTGTATAGTTCTTCTGTGTAGTCTTACCAGTTCTTCTTAATATCATCTTCCTCTGTTAGATCCTTACCATTTCTATCCATTTTGGTGCCCATCCTTGCATGAAATACACCCTTCAATTTTCTTGAAGAGGTCTCTAGTCTTTCCCATTCTATTGTTTTCCTCTACTTCTTTGCATTGTTCATTGAAAGCATTCTCCTTGGTAGTCTCTGGAACATATATTACCAGTGCACAAAATCACTTGTGTTAAGAAAACTTTAAAAAGAGCCACACACGCTGCAGAGTTTTTTTATACTGCATTCCTATATCCTGAGTAAGTTTCTTACGATTATAAAAAGACAATGAATGATTAAAAGATCTTTTAATTTTAAATATTAAAGATTTAAGATTAAAACAGACTTGGATGTTCATTGGAAGGACTGATGCTGAAGCTGAAACTCCAATCCTTTGGCTACCTGATTCGAAGGACTGACTCATTGGAAAAGACCCTGATGCTGGGAAAGGTTGAAGGCAGGAGGAGAAGGGGACAACGGAGGATGAGATGGTTGAATGGCATCACCGACTCAGTGAACATGAGTTTGAGCAAGCTCCTGGAGTTGTGATGGACAGGGGAGCCTGGTGTGCTGCAGTCCAATGGATCACCAAGTCAGACACAACTGAGTGACTGAACTGAACTGAACTGAATCTTGAATATACTGCTTACAAAAAGAAGATGACGTGTTATTGCCTCAGTTTTTCTTTAAAGTGTACGACCTTTCAGAAGAGCATTTGCAATGCTTCTCATACTTTTTCATATACATCTTATTGGCCTGACATGTCTTAAGAACCATGAGAACACAGCTGTCATTGCATTCAAACAATACTAATTACTCCGGAATTTTTACAGCCTCAGTGAGTGCATGTAACTCCCAATGATAAATGTCCATGCAGCCTAGAGTGGGGACACGTTGCACATGGAAACAACGAGACAAAAAATTGTGAGACAGGGGAGGAACGAGATGGCGGAGGAGTAGGCGGACGTGGAATGTGTCTCTCTCCACAGATACATCAGGTATACAGCTCCAGACACAGAAGTGCACGCAGAACACCAGCTGAGAGTGGACAGGAGTACCTGACCAGTAGAAAAGAATATATAGACCCATGTAAAACTTGGCAGGACAAAGAAACAAGTGGGGGAAAGGGAGTGTTTGTAGGACTGGATCTGCCCTTGACGGGTGGGGGAACTGAAGCTGGGGTCCTATCCCCACATCAGGGCAATTGTCTGAGTCAGAGGAAAAACATTTAAGGATGAGAGGTAAACAGCTGATCTGTGGCAGCCTAAATGGAATGAGAAACAGACAGTCCTTGCCACAGCCAGACATAACCTAGACAGCACAGTGGCTAGGAGCTGGAGTTTAGGGATTGTGGAGCAATCCCAGGGCGAGGGCTGCTCTTGACTGCGCAGAGACAGATCGAGGGGATGTGAAGGGAGAGACTGTGGTGGGAAATACCTGTGGAGGAGAGCTGGGCAGCCATGGAAGTAAGGTGATACTGCTGAGTCACGTGTAGGGGGCGGGACCATCATCATAGCCTCTTTCCCCCAACACACTAGCATTGGCAGGTGAACAATAGAGAGGCTGACCCATCAAATGCCTGATGCACTGAACTAGAGTTAGCCCCCACCCAAGGTGCCCCTTTAAGTGCCTGATGCACCAATCTACAGAGTAGGACCCCAGGCAAGGAAGGGCTCTAAGTGCCTGAATGGGTGGAGCTGCGGAGAAAGACTGGCCAAAGAGGCCTTCTGATTGCCAGCTACAAGAGGCTTGAGAAAAGACTCTGATAGGGCCATAACTCCTGTGGCAGAGACAGTCTGTGTCCCTCACATTTGGCTTTGCCAGGGTCCTCGTGAGCCAATCAGCTGTGCTACATTTATGCTCAGCTCTCACTGGTGCAGAGCTGCCACAAGCAAATGTCTTGCGCCTATGCGTGCAGGATTGCTTTGGTAGTATCCGCCTCTTTGCAGCCCTTTGGACTGTGGCTTGCCAGGCTTCTCTGTCAAGGAGGGGGTTTCTCCAGGCAAGACACTGGAGCGTATTGGCCAATACTGGATGCCATACCCTTCTAAAGCACTATATTTCCTGCTGCCCTAGCCGCCAACTCCCTTGAGTACCTGGTGCTGCCAGAACCCCTGCAACCCAAGCAGCTGCACCACCTCCACAACTGGCCCTCATAGGGGCAGACCCAGGTCCTCCAGGGCAGCCTCAGGAGCAACCTGAGGACCCTGACAGCAGTGACTCAAGAAAAGCATTTATTATTCTTATGTTTTGACTTGTCCTGTAGATTCTTTTGGATTTTTTTCTCTTGTTTTCCTCCCCTGCCCCCGACCACTGTTGTAGCTGTCGATTTTATTGGCACTATGAAATCTAACTAAGCTTTTGAGCTTTTTTTCCCCCTCAGTCATATATTTTATTGTTATAAACCTCTGCCTCTATACTGGGCTTTTGCAGTTCTGAGGAGGTTTTTTTCCCTCTCTCTCTATTTTTAATTTTAATTTTTAAACTATTATTATTTTTTCTATGTTTAGTCCTTTGTTTGCTTTTTCTACTGTTCTTTTCCTCTTGTGGTTAACCTTTAATATATATAAATCTTCTTTATCTACCTCTATTTAACTTTGAATGTCTATTCTTTCTTTCTTTTCTTTCCTTTAGTTTCAACATATTTGTTAGTTTTATTTTCATTGCTTTATAGCCCAGTTGACACCTTGCATTAGTCTTGTTTTCCACTTTGTGCTTTAGTTAGTTTTGTTCTGGTAGATATAATTTTAGGTTTCCTTTGTTTGCTGGGTCAATCTATTGTACTTTATTTTTGTTGGACTGTTTTGATTTTGCTTATGGGTGTATGTATATATGTGTATATTCAGTCACACTTTTTATTGTTGTTATAAACCTCTGCATTTATGTTGGATTTTGTAGTTCTGTGGAGTTTTTCTTTTTTTCTTTCTTCTTTGGTTTTTTTCTTTAAATCTTTTTAAAAAATAATTTTACCTTTTAATTTTTTAAAACATTTTTTTTTACATTTATTCCTTTGTTTGCCTTCCCTACTGTTACTTTCCTCTTGCAGTTAGTCTTTAATATATATAAATCTTATTCATCTACCTCTATTTAACTTTGCATATCTATTCTTTCTTTCTTACCTTTTCTCTCAACATATTTGTTAGTTTTGTTTTCATTGCTTTATTCCCCACTTGGCACCTTGCTTTAGTTTTGTTTTCCAGATTGTGCTTTAGTTAGTTTTGTTCTTAACTGGTAAATATATTTTTTGATTTTCTTTGTCTTCAAGATCAATCTATTGTACTTTATTTTTGTTGGGCTTTTTGACTTTGCTCATGGATGTATATGTATACTGCATTATTTTAATTATTATTTGCCTGATTTTGTAACTGCCATTTGTCTGGCAGTCATCTTTGTTTTTTTTTTTTTTTTTT
>SJYQ01003776.1:89442-128918 GCA_006410935.1 Redunca redunca
CTTGTTCCTGACTTTAGGGGAAATGCTTTCAATTTTTCACCATTGAGGATAATGTTTGCTGTGGGTTTGTCATATATAGCTTTTATTATGTTGAGGTATGTTCCTTCTATTCCTGCTTTCTGGAGAGTTTTTATCATAAATGGATGTTGAATTTTGTCAAAGGCCTTCTCTGCATCTATTGAGATAATCATATGGCTTTTATTTTTCAATTTGTTAATGTGGTGAATCACATTGATTGATTTGCGGATATTGAAGAATCCTTGCATCCCTTTGGTTTCTCGTTTTTGGATATTTGTTTTAATCTCACTTAATGCCATAACAAACCACTTGTGGAAGCTTTGTTCCTGACCAGAGATCAAGCCCTGAGCCTTTGGAGTGGGAACACTGACTAAAAGAGACTAGACTACCAGAGAACTAAACCTAGGCGGTATCAAATAGTGAGAACTCACACAAAGGAAACCACTTGAGTACAAGACCTGGCATCACCTAACCACCAATAGCACCCTGTGCAGGATGCCTCATCTAAACCACAAACAAACAGGCCAGTATCACTGATGAACATAGATGCAAAAATCCGTAACAAAATTCTAGCAAACAGAATCCAACAACATATTAAAAAGATTATACATCATGACCAAGTGGGCTTTATCCCAGGGATGCAAGGATTCTTTAATATCCACAAACCAATCAAAGTAATACATCACATTAACAAATTGAAAGATAAAAACCATATGATTATCTCAATAGATGCAGAGAAAGCCTTTGACAAAATTCAACATCCACTTATGATAAAAACCCTCCGGAAAGTAGGCATAGAAGGAACATACCTTAACATAATAAAAGCTATATATGACAGACCCATAGCAAACATTATCCTCAATGGTGAAAAATTGAAAGCATTTCCCCTAAAGACAGGAACAAGGCAAGGGTGCCCACTCTCACCACTACTATTCAACATAGTTTTGGAAGTTTTGGCCACAGCAGTCAGAGCAAGAAAAGAAATAAAAGGAATCCAGATTGGAAATGAAGAAGTAAAACTCTCACTGTTTGCAAATGACATGATCCTCTACATAGAAAACCCTAATGCCAACATCTGCTGGATCATCGAAAAAGCAAGAGAGTTCCAGAAAAACATCTATTTCTGCTTTATTGACTATGCCAAAGCCTTTGACTGTGTGGATCTCAATAAACTGTGGAAAACTCTGAAAGAGATGGGAATACCAGACCACCTCACTTGCCTCTTGAGAAATCTGTATGCAAGTCAGGAAGCAACAGTTAAAACTGGACATGAAACAACAGACTGGTTCCAAATAGGAAAAGGAGTATGTCAGGGCTGTATATTGTCACCCTGCTTATTTAACTTCTATGCAGAGTACATCATGAGAAACGCTGGACTGGAAGAAACACAAGCTGGAATCAAGATTGCTGGGAGAAATATCAATAACCTTAGATATGCAGATGACACCACCCTTATGGCAGAAAGTGAAGAGGAACTAAAAAGCCTCTTGATGAAAGTGAAAGAGGAGAGTGAAAAAGTTGCCTTAAAGCTCAACATTCAGAAAACGAAGACCATGGCATCTGGTCCCATCACTTAATGGGAAATAGATGGGGAAACAGTGGAAACAGTGTCAGACTTTATTTTTTTGGGTTCCAAATCACTGCAGATGGTGACTGCAGCCATAAAATTAAAAGATTCTTACTCCTTGGAAGAAAAGTTATGACCAACCTAGATAGCATATTAAAAGGCAGAGACATTACTTTGCCGACTAAGGTCCGTCTAGTCAAGGCTATGGTTTTTCCTGTGGTCATGTATGGATGTGAGAGTTGGACTGTGAAGAAAGCTGAGCACCGAAGAACTGATGCTTTTGAACTGTGGTGTTGGAGAAGACTCTTGAGAGTCTGTTGGACTGCAAGGAGATCCAACCAGTCCATTCTGAAGGAGATCAGCCCTGGGATTTCTCTGGAAGGAATGATGCTAAAGCTGAAGCTCCAGTACTTTGGCCACCTCATGTGAAGAGCTGACTCATTGGAAAAGACTCTGATGCCGGGAGGGATTGGGGGCAGGAAGAGAAGGGGATGACAGAGGATGAGATGGCTGGATGGCATCACCAACTCGATGGACATGAGTTTGAGTGAACTCCAGGAGATAGTGATGGACAGTGAGGCCTGGCGTGCTGCGATTCATGGGGTTGCAAAGAGTTGGACACAACTGAGTGACTGAACTGAACTGAACTAAAAGACTCTACCAGAAAATTACTAGAGCTAATCAATGAATATAGTAAAGCTGCAGGATATAAAATTAACACACAGAAATCCCTTGCATTCCTATACACTAACAATGAGAAAACAGAAAGAGAAACTAAGGAAACAATTCCATTCACCATTGCAAAGAAAAGAACAAAACACTTAGGAATATATATACCTAAAGAAACAAAAGGCCTTTATATAGAAAACTATAAAACACTGGAGAAAGAAATCAAAGACAAAAACAGATGGAGAAATGTACCATGTTCATGGATTGGAAGACACAATATAGTGAAAATGAGTTTACTACCCAAAGCAATCTATAGATTCAATGCAATCTCTCTCAAGCTACCAATGGTATTTTTCAGAGAACTAGAACAAATAATTTCACAATTTGTATGGAAATACAAAAAACCTTGAATATCCAAAGCAATCTTGAGAAACAAGAATGGAACTGGAGGAATCAATCTGCCTGACTTCAGATTATACCACAAAGCTACAGTCATCAAGACAGTATGTTACTAGCACAAAGACAGAAATATAGATCAATGGAAAAAAATAGAAAGCCCAGAGATAAATCCATGCACCTATAGACACCCTATCATTGACAAAGGGGGCAAGAATATACAATGGAGAAAAGACAATCTCTTTAACAAGTGGTGCTGGGAAAGCTGGTCAACCACTTGTAAAAGAATGAAACTAGATCACTTTCTAACACCACACACAAAAATAAACTCAAAATGGATTAAAAATCTAAATGTAAGACCAGAAACTATAAAACTCCTAGAGGAGAACATAGGCAAAACACTCTCCGACATAAATCACAGCAGGATCCTCTATGATCCACCCCCCAGAATTCTGGAAATTAAAGCAAAAATAAACAAATGGGATCTAATTAAAATTAAAAGCTTCTGCACAACAAAGGAAAATATAAGCAAAGTAAAAAGACAGCCTTCTGAATGGGAGAAAATAATAGCAAATGAAGCAACTGACAAACAACTAATCTCAAAAATATACAAACAACTTATGCAGCTCAAGTCCAGAAAAATAAATGACCCAATCAAAAAATGGGCCAAAGACCTAAATAGACATTTCTCCAAAGAAGACATACGGATGGCTAACAAACACATGAAAAGATGTACCATTTCACACCAGTCAGAATGGCTACGATCCAGAAGTCTGCAAGCAATAAATGCTGGAGAGGGTGTGGAGAAAAGGGAACCCTTTTACATTGTTGGTGGGGATGCAAACTAGTACAGCCACTATGGAGAAGAGTGTGGAGATTCCTTAAAAAATTGCAAATAGAACTGCCTTATGACCCAGCAATCCCACTGCTGGGAATACACGCTAAGGAAACCAGAATTGAAAGAGACACATGTTCCCCAATGTTCATTGCAGCACTATTTATAATAGCCAGAACATGGAAAGAACCTAGATGTCCATCAGCAGATGAATGGATAAGAAAGCTGTGGTACATATACACAATGGAGGATTACTCAGCCATTAAAAAGAATACATTTGAATCAGTTCTAAGGAGATGGATGGAACTGGAGCCGATTATACAGAGTGAAGTAAGCCAGAAAGAAAAACACCAATATAGTATACTAACGCATATATATGGAATTTAGAAAGATGGTGATGATGACCCTGTATGCGAGACAACAAAAGAGACTCAGATCTATAGAGTGGAATTTTGGACTCTGGAGGAGAGGGAGAGGGTGGGATGAGATGGGAGAATGACATTGAAACATGTATACTATCATGTAAGAAATGAATCGCCAGTCTATGTCTGATGCAGGATGCAGGATGCTTGGGGCTGGTGCATGGGGAGGACCCAGAGAGATGTTATGGGGTGGGAGATGGGAGGGGATTCATGTTTGGGACCGCATGTACACTCGTGGTGAATTCATGTCAATGTTTGGCAAAACCAATACAGCATTGTAAAGTAAAGTTAAAATAAAAATTAAAAAAAATACTTATTGTTAACTGCTTTTCAAATATAGGTAAGCATTCTAGATGTAAGTTGAAAAAAAAAAAGAATTAAACTAGAACACTTTCTAACACCATACACAAAAATAAACTCAAAATGGATTAAAGATCTAAATGTAAGACCAGAAACTATAAAACTCTTAGAGGAAAACTTAGGCAAAACACTCTCTGACATAAATCACAGCAGGACCCTCTATGACCCACCTCCCAGAGTAATGGAAATAAAAGCAAAAATAAACAAATGGGACCTAATTAAACTTAAAAGCTTTTGCACAACGAAGGAAACTATAAGCAAGGTGAAAAGACAGCCTTCAGAATGGGAGAAAATAATAGTAAACAGAACAACTGACAAAGAATTAATCCCAAAAATATACAAGCAGTGCCTGCAGCTCAATTCCAGAAAAATAAAAGACCCAATCAAAAAATGGGCCAAAGAACTAAACAGGCATTTCTCCGAAGAAGACATACAGATGGTTAACAAACACATGAAAAGATGCTCAACATCACTCATTATCAGAGAAATCAAAACCACAATGAGGTACCATCTCACGCCAGTCAGAATGGCTGCTATGCAAGTCTACAAACAATAAATGTTGGAGAGGGTGTGGAGAAAAGGGCATCCTCTTACACTGTTGGTGGGAATGCAAACTAGTACAGCCACTATGGAGAACAGTGTAGAGATTCCTTAAAAAGTTAGAAATAGAACTGCCATATGACCCAACAATTCCACTACTGGGCATACACACTAAGGAAACCAGAATTGAAACAGATGCATGTACCCCAATGTTCATTGTAGCACTGTTTATAATAGCCAGGACTTGGAAGCAACCTAGATGTCCATCAGATGAATGGATAAGTAAGCTGTGGTACATAGACACAATGGAATATTACTCAGCCATTAAAAAGAATACATTTGAATCAGTTCTAATGAGGTGGATGAAACTGGAGACTATTATACAGAGTGAAGTAAGCCTGAAAGAAAAACACCAATACAGTTTACTAACTCATATATATGGAATTTAGAAAGATAGTAATGATAACCCTATATGTGAGACAGCAAAAGAAACACAGATGTATAGAAGTCTTTTGGACTCTGTGGGAGAAGGCGAGGATGGGATGGCCTGAGAGAATAGCATTGAAACATGTATATTATAATATGTGAAACAGATCACCAGTCCAGGTTCAATGCATGAGACAGGGTGCTCAGGGCTGGTGCACTGAGATGACCCAGAGGGATGGGATGGGGAAGGAGGTGGGAGGGGGGTTCAAGACAGGGAACACATGTAAACCCATGGCTGACATGTCAATGTATGGGAAAAACCACTACAATATTGTAAAGTAATTAGCCTTCAATTAGAAAAAATTTATTAAAAAATAAACAACATACAAAACAAAAATACAAACCCAATCATCAGCAGACATCACCACCTCACTCAGCCTTGCCCATCAGAGGAAAAACAAACTAGCAAACAAACAAACAAAAACTCAGTACAAATCTCACCCTATAAGATGCTTACACAAACCACTGGACCAACCTTAGAGGGCAGAAACCAAAAGGAAGAACAAATTCAACCTTGAAGGCTGGGAAAAGGAGACCTCAAACATAATAAGTTAAAAAAATAATGAAAAGGCGGAGAAATACTATACAAATGAAGGAACGAACTAGAAACACAGAAGTCCAAATAAATCAAGAGGAAATAGGCAAACTATCTGAAAATAAATTCAGAATAATGATCGTAAAGATGATCAAAAACCTTGAAAGCAAAACAGAGGAAATGCAAGAATCAATTAACAAAGACCTAGAAGAATTAAAGAATAAACATGCAGAGACAACACAATTACTGAAATTTAAAATACTCTAGAAGGAATCAATAGCAGAATATTTGAAGCTGAAGAACAAATCAGTGAGCTGGAAGATAAAATGGTGGAAATAACTTCTGAAGAGCAGAATAAAGTAAAAAGAATGAAAAGAACTGAGGATAGTCTCAGAGACCTCTGGGACAATGTCAAATGAACCAACATTCAAATAATAAGGGTCCCAGAATAAGAAGAGAAAAAGAAAGGATATGAGAAAATTTTTGAAGAGATTATAATTGAAAATTTCCCCAACATGGAAAAGGAAATAGTCAATAAATTCCATGAGGCACAAAGAGTCCCGTACAAGATAAACCTAAGGAGAAGCATGTCAAGACACATACTAATCAAACTAACAAAGACAAAACACAAAGAATATTAAAAGCAGCAAGGGAGAAGCAACAAGTAACATACAAGGGAAACCCCATATACTTAACAGCTGATCTTTCAGCAGAAACTCTGCAGGCCAGAAGGGTTTGGCAGGATATATTTAAAGTACTGAAAGGGAAAAATCTACAACCAAGACTACTGTATCTGGCAAGGATCTCATTCAAAATTGATGGAGAAATCAAAAGCTTTTCAGACAATCAAAAGTTAAGAGAATTCAGTACCACCAAACCAGATTAACAACAAATGTTAAACAGACTTATATAGTCAAGAAATACAAGAAAAGAAAAAAGATCTACAAAATCAACCACCTCCCCAAAATTAAGAAAATGGCAATAGGAACATATGTATCAGTAATTACTTTAAATGTAAGTGGATTAAATGCTCCAGTGAAAAGACACAGACCGGCTGAATGGATACAAAAACATGACCCATGTATATGCTGTCTACAAGAAACCCACTTTAGACCTCAAGACACATATAGACTGAAAGTGAGAAGATGGAAAAATATATATCATGCAAATGGGAAGCAAAAGAAAGCTGGAATAGCAGTCCTCATATCAGACAAAATAGACCTTAAAATAAAGAAAATTACAAGAGATAAGGAAGGACATTACATAATGATCAAGGGATCAGTCCAAGAGGAAGACATAACAATTGTAAATATCTGTGCACCCAACATAGGAGCACCTCAATACATAAGACAAACACTAACAGACATAGAAGGAGAAATTGACAGTAACACAATAATAGTAGGAGACTTTAACACCCCACTCACATCAATGGACAGATCATCAAAACAGAAAATTAATAAGGAAACACAAGTCTTAAATGATATATTAGATGAGATGGATCTCATCGATATCTTCAGGACATTCCATCCAAATACTGAAGAATACAACTTCTTCCCAAGTGCCCATGGAACATTCTCCAGGATAGACCACATCTTGGGGCACAAATCAAACCTCAGTAAATTTAAGAAAATTGAAATCATATCAGGCATCTTCTCCAATAACAACCCTATGAGACTATATATCAATTACAAGAAAAAAATCTGTAAGAAACACAAACACATGGAGATTAAACAATACATTTCTAAATAACCAACAGGTTACTGAAGAAATCAAAAGGGAAATCAAAACATTTCTAGAAACCAGTGACAATGAAAACACAACAACTCAAAACATATGGGATGCAGCAAAAGCAGTCCTAAGAGGGAAGTTTATAGCAATACAATCCTACCTCAATGAACAAGAAAAGCATTGAATAGATAGCCTAACTTCACACCTAAAACAACTGGAAAAAGAAGAAAAAAAAATCCCCAAAATTAGTAAAAGGAAAGAAACCATTAAAGGTCCAAGCAGAAATAAATGAAAAAAATGAAAGAAATAATAGTAAAGATTAGTAAAACTAAAAGCTGGAACTTTGTGAAGATAAACAAAATTGACAAATGTTTAGCCAGACTCATCAAGAAAAAAAAGAGAAGAATCAAATCAACAAAGTTGGAAATGAAAAAAGAGAGGTTCCAACAGACAATGCAGAAATATAAAGGATTATAAGAGAATATTATGAAAAACTATATGGCAAGAAAATGGACAACCTGGAAGAAATGGACAGATTCTTAGAAAAGTTCAATCTTCCAAGCCTGAACCAGGAAGAAATAGAAATTATGAACAACCCAACTACAAGCACTGAAATTGAGGTTGTGATCAAAATCTCTCAAAAAATAAAAGCCTAGGACCAGATGGCTTTACAGGAGAATTCTATCAAACATTTCAGTTGAGGTCAGTCACTCAGTCATGTCCAGCTCTTTGTGACCCCATGAACCACAACATGCCAGGCCTCCCTGTCCATCACCAACTCCTGGAGTCCACCCAAACCCATGTCCATTGAGTTGCTGATGCCATCCAGTCATCTCATCCTCTGTCATCCCCTTCTCCTCCTGCCCCCAATCTCTCCCAGCATCAGAGTCTTTTCCAATGAGTCAGCTCTTCACAAGAGGTGGCCAAAGTGTTAGAGTTTCAGCTTCAGCATCAGTCCTTCCAATGAACAACCAGGACTGGTCTCTTTTAGGATGGATTGGTTGGATCTCCTTGCAGTCCAACAGACCCTCAAGAGCCTTCTCCAACACCACAGTCCAAAAGCATCAATTCTTCAGCACTCAGCTTTCTTCACAGTCCAACTCTCACATCCATACATGACCACTGGAAAAACCATAGCCTTGACTAGATGGACCTTTGTTGCCAAAGTAATATCTCTGCTTTTTAATATGCTGTCTAGGTTGGTCATAACTTTCCTTCCAAGGAGTAAGCGTCTTTTAATTTCATGGCTGCAATCACCATCTGCAGTGATTTTGGAGCCCAGAAAAATAAAGTCTGACACTGTTTCCACTGTTTCCCCATCTATTTGCCATGAAGTGATGGGAATCAACATTTAGAGAAGAGCTAATGCTTATCCTTCTAAAACTCTTTCAAAAAATTACAGAGGAAGGGACACTTTCAAACTCATTTTATGAGGCCACCATCACCCTGATACCAAAACCAGACAAAGACAACACACAAAAAAGAAAACAACAGGTCAATATCACTGAAAAACATAGATGCAAAAATCCTCAACAAAATTTTAGCAAACAGAATTCAGCAACACATCAAAAAGCTCATACAGCATGATCAAGTTGGGTTTATTCCAGGAATTCAAGGATTCTTCAATACACGCAAATCAATCAATGTGATACACCATGTTAACAAATTGAAAGGTAAAAGCCATGATAATCTCAATAAATGCAGCAAGAGCCTTTGACAAAATTCAGCACCCATTTATGATTAAAACTCTTTAAGAAATGGGTGCAGAAGGAGCCTACCTTAACATAGTGAAGGCCATGTATGATAAGCCTACAGCAAACATTATTCTCAATGGTGAGAAACTGAAAGCATTCCCTCTAAGGTCATGAACAAGACAAAGGTGTCCACTTTCACCACTATTATTCAATAAGGTTCTGGAAGTCCTAGCTACAGCAATCAGAGAAGAAAAATAAATAAAAGGAATCCAGATCAGAGAAGAAGTAAAGCTCACATTGTTTGAAGATGACATGATACTGTACATAGAAAACCCTAAAGATAATATCAGAAAATTACTAGGGCTAATCAATGAATTTAGCAAAGTTGCAGCATATAAAATCAATACACAGAAATCACTTGCATTTCTATATACTAACAATGAAAAATCAGAAAGCAAAATTAAGGAGTCAATCCCATTCACCACTGCAACAAAAAGAATTAAATATCTTGGAATAAACTTACCTAAGGAGACAAAAGAACTGTACACAGAAAATTATAAGATACTAATGAAAGAAATCAAAGATGACATAAACAGATGGAGAGATATTCCATGTTCCTGAGTAGGAAGAATCAATATTGTGAAAATGACTATACTTCCAAATGCAATCTACAGATTCAATGCGATCCCTATCAAGTTACCAATAGCATTTTTCACAGAACTAGAACAAAAATTTCACAATTAATATGGAAACACAAAAGACCCTGAATGGCCAAAGCAGTCTTGAGAAAGAAGGATGGAGCTGGAGGAATCAACCTTCCTGACTTCAGAATATACTACAAAGCTACAGTCACCAAGACAGTATAGTACTGGGACAAAAACAGAAATATAGACCAATGGAACAAGATAGAAAGCCCAGAAATAAACTCATACACCTAGGGGTACCTTACTCTTTACAAAGGAGGCAAGAATATACAATGGGGCAAAGATAGCCTCTTCAATAAATGGTGCTTGGAAAACTGGATAGCTACATGTAAAAGAATGAAATTAGAAGACTTCCTAACACCATACACAAAGATAAACTCAAAATGTAAATGTAAGACCAGAAACTATAAAACTATAAAACTCTTAGAGGAAAACTTAAGCAGAACAGTCAATGACATAAATCAAAGCAAGATCCTCTATGACTCACCTCTTAGAGTAACAGAAATAAAAACAAAAATAAAGAAGTGGGACCTGATTAAATTTAAAAGGTTTTGCACAGCAAAGGAAACTATAAGCAAGGTGAAAAGACAGACCTCAGAATGGTAGAAAATAATAGCAAATGAAACAACTGACAAAGGATTAATTTCCAAAGTATACAAGCAGCTCATACAACTCAATACCAGGAAAACAAACAACCCAATCAAACAGTGGGGGAAAGACCTAAACAGACATTTCTCCAAAGAAGCCATACTGGTAGCTAATAAACACATGAAAAGATGCTCAACATGGTTCATTATTCAATTCAGTTCAGTTCAGTTCAGTCACTCAGTTGTGTCAGACTCTTTGTGACCCCATGAATCGCAGCACGCTAGGCCTCCCTGTCCACCACGTGAGTTCACTCAAACTCATGTCCATCGAGTTGGTGATGCCATCCAGCCATCTCATCCTCTGTCATCCCCTTCTCCTCCTGCCCCCAATCCCTCCCAGCATCAGAGTCTTTTCCAATGAGTTCAACTCTTCGCATGAGGTGTCCAAAGTACTGGAGCTTCAGCTTTAGCATCATTCCTTCCAAAGAAATCCCAGGGTTGATCTCCTTCAGAATAGACTGGTTGGATCTCCTTGCAGTCCAAGGGACTCTCAAGAGTCTTCTCCAACACCACAGTTGAAAAGCATCAATTCTTTGGTGCTCAGCTTTCTTCACAGTGCAACTCTAGCATCCACACATGACCACTGGAAAAACCATAACCTTGACTAGATGGACCTTTGTTGGCAAAGTAATGTCTCTGCTTTTCATTATTAGAGAAATGCAAATCAAAACCACAATGAAATGTCACCTCACACCAGTCAGAATGGCCATCATCAAAGAGTCTACAAACAATAAATGCTGGAGAGGGTGTGGAGATAAGGGGACTCTCTTGCACTGTTGGTGGGAATGTAAGTTGATGTAGCCATTATGGAAGACGGTATGGAGATTCCTTAAAAAACTAGGAATAAAACCATCATATGACCCAGCAATCCCACTCCTAGGCATATACCCTGAGGAAACCACAGTTGAAAAAGACACATGTATCCCATTGTTCATTGTAGCACTATTAAAATAGCTAGAACTTTGGAAGCAACTTAGATACCCATCGACAGACAAATAGATAAAGAAGTTGTGGTACATATACATGACAGAATATTCATTTCAGTTCAGTTCAGTTCAGTCGCTCAGTCATGTCCGACTCTTTGCGAGCCCAGGAATCGCAGCACACCAGGCCTCCCTGTCCATCACCATCTCCCAGAGTTCACTCAGACTCATGTCCATTGTGTCCGTGATGCCATCCAGCCATCTCATCCTGGGTCATCCCCTTCTCCTCCTGCCCCCAATCCCTCCCAGCATCAGAGTCTTTTCCAATGAATCAACTCTTCGCATGAGGTGGCCAAAGTACTGTAGTTTCAGCTTCAGCATCATTCCTTCCAAAGAAATCCCAGGATTGATCTCCTTCAGAATATTACTCAGCCATAAAAAAGAACACATTTGAGTCAGTTCTGATGAGGCAGATGAACCTAGAACCTATTATACAGAGTGAAATGAGTCAGAAAGGGAAAGATAAATATCATATTATAACACACATAAACAAAATCTAGAAAAATGGTTCTGAAGAATTTATTTACAGGGCAGCAATGGAGAAACAGACATAGAGGATAGACTTATGGACATGGGGAGAGGGGAGGAGAAGGTGAGATGTATGGAAAGAGTAACATGGAAACTGACATTACCATATGTAAAACAGATAGCCAATGGGAATTTGCTGTATGACTCAGGAAACTCAAACAGGGACTCTGTATCAATCTAGAGGGGTGGGATGGGGAGGTTCAAAAACGAGGAGATATATGTATACTTATGGCTGATTCATGTTGAGGTTTGACAGAAAACAACAAAATTCTGTAAAGCAATTATCCTTCAATAAAAAATAAATTTTAAAAAATTGTGAGACAAGCTTTTTAGTCTCCTATTGTTCTCAAAACTTGAAAGAAAAAAATACCTGACACAGAAATTTCATTCAGTATATTGCATTTGAACCATGCTTGGGCAATATTTTCCTTTCTAGTAAGTTTGTTATGCTTTAGTGTTCAGTGAAATCTATTACCCATCTGTTCTTTAACCTTCTTGTAATAGCTTTGCATTATTTTGTCTTCAAGCTTCAAGGGAGATTTCTGTATGTGGCTTACAGTTTGAGAGAAGGACTAATTGTGAGATGAGTCTTTCTGGGATGCCAAAGCAAAATAATACATATGTATAATGTGCTCTTCTGGGCTGCAAATAAATGTTTAATGAGGCACTGCAACAAGTATGGTTAATTTTAATACCAATAAGTGCAGTCATCTTATGTTTTTAACATATGTCAGTTCTTTGTATAATTTTCTCTGTAATGTTCTGGATTTTAGTTGATGTTTCATGGTATTTAGGTGCAGTTTTCTGCTGCTGTTTTACACTAAAATTTTAAGTTATATTGGTATCTAGTTGATTTGCAATGTGTTAGGTGTACAGCAAAGTGATTTAGTTATACATGTACATATATCCATTTTTCAGGTTCTTTTTCCATATACATTATATACAGAATACTGAGTAGATTTCCCTGCTATGCAGTAGGTCCTTGCTAACTATCTCTTAAAATACAGTAGTGTGGATATGTTAACACCAAGCCCCTAATTTACCTTGCCCCTAATTTTTCCATTTGGTAATCATAGGTTGGTTTTCCAACTCTGAGTCTTTCCTCCAAACTGCTCCCTCACCAGCTTAATTGGGATCCCAACACCATCTTCCTTTGTCTGAACTCATGATGGAGGGTAGTTCACACACAACAAATGGGGCCACATGTTGGACATTTGTCCAAGCTAAAGGTCAAGGGTGGGTAACCACCTACACTCAGCCAACTCCCAGCGCAACCTATACCCCTTTTGGGTTCCTCTCAGATCTCTGCCTTCCCTTCCCCTAAGACTCTGAACAACGAAACTTTCCCTTATTGGTTCAGCAATGTGGTTCAGTGTTAAGAATAGTGAAGAGAGTGAGGGACCATAATCTCATCCTCTCAGAGTGACTGGTCTGTGCCTTTCTGACTCCCTGACCCTGGGGGACCTGCCAATTTTCCTGCCTAGGATACTCCAAACTAACTTTCCTCCCCACCTCCAGTCAAACACAGTGTCCATCTGGCCCCTTCTTGGAGCATAATGAACTAGCCTAGTGGCCCAGGAACCAGTTGCAGGAGGACTGGTCTCAAGGTCCCAGCTTCAGGCACTGGCTGGGGAGATGTCCCTTCAGGGGGCACATGGCGCAATCACAGCACAGCACAGGGCTGAAGGGACGTCTCCTCTGGCACCAGCACCCTGGGCTAGAAAGGGCAGGGGTGGGAGGAAGAGGACTTGTGTGCAGAACCATAAGATAGCAGGGCTGGGTGCAGAAAGGCTAGAGGTGGAGTGCAAGGGGCCTGGTTCTTGTCAGTGTCCAGGGTCAGGAGGACAGGCCCCAACATGGTCTACAGGAATGGCAGGGCTGAAGCAGCCTGTCCTCACATAGAGTGGCCAGCATGCCAGGGATTCCAAGGTGCTGTCCTGTGGGAGAAGTGACACCAGCTGTCCTGGATTTGAGTCTGACATCCCCCCAAGGGCCAAGGCTTGTGCCCAGCTAATTCCTCTCAGGTCCTCCAGCACAGGCATCCACTCTTGGCCTCTGAGGAGCCTGAGGTCTTGCCTGTGAGGAAGAGCTGCCAGGAGGCTGGTGACATGGCCAGGCTGGGCTCTGCTTAAATCTCTTCTGGGGTAGAGACCCTTGCGCCTGGACAAGTCTGTAAAGTCTTCCTTGCTAGCACAGGGTGGGTGCTGGCTGGGCCCCTCTACATACGTGGTGAGGAAGCTACCAGAGAAGAGCAGGAGGTTCCTTCCCCGACAGGTGCTGGTGTGAGCATCTTCCCTCTGAGTCTTTGGAGACAAGCCCTTTCTCCTGCCTCAGCTGTCACGGGGGCCTCAGATGCCAGGCAGGGTGTGAGGCATGAGGGACCCCAGAGTGTGAGGTTGAAAGGGTGCTGGACATGCTTTCCCTGCTGGGATTCCAGCCCCACAGAGCAGGTGTCATCTCCCCTCCTCCTCTCCGCTGTCTTCCCTCCACTTCTCTCTCTTCTGTTTCATCCAATTCTTTCAGAGAAGACATACACACTCCATACGATATTGTGAACTTTATCCAGAGATGGGGAAAGAGGATGCCGTGTGAGCGAAACAGGGGTAGACCCATCTCACACATGGGAAAGAGCTGAGCCACAGGGCAAAGAAATCACACAGGACTTAGCAGGTCCTGTGATGGCTCCCCAGGTGTCCTTGTCCTAGTTCCCAAGATCCCAGAACAAGCCTGTTTTATCTGAATTACTCAGGTAAATCACAAGTCCTGATAAAACAGAAGGTTATGTGAAGACAGAAGCAGAAGGACATTTGAAGATGCCACTGGACTTGAATGTGGAGGAGGGCCCAGGAGCCAAGGAATGCAAAGATTGCAGCTCCAGATGTGAAAACAGCAAAAACTGCAATCCTAACCTAAGTCTCTGGATAGGGGACATTCCAACATCTTGGTTGTGTCCAGGGAAACCCATTTCTGACTTCTCATTCCAGAACCATCAGAGGATAACTTTGTGTTGTTCTAAGTCCCTAAGGCAGAGGCAAATTATTTTAGCATCAAAATAGAAGTGAATACAGGGATAGACAGGCAGGCAGAAGGAAAAAAACACGGGAGAGAACAGACATACTGGAGGAGAGCAGGCAATCAGGATTAGGTGGACAGTGAGAGATACAGTGGGTCAGAGATGGAGAGATAAGCAGATAGGGAGCCTGGAAAAAGGTGAGAGGAGAAGGGCAGAAAGTCTGCTGCTGGGCAGGAGGCAGGAGATGAGGCAAGCTGGCAGGTGGGCAGATCAAAGCAGGAAGTGGGCAAAGAAGCAAGGACAGGGAGAGTGACAGCAAGACAGAATGGCAGGCAGGGGCCTCAGAGCCTGTCCTTGTCTCCACCTGGATCAGACAGCCTCCTGATGCAAGTGGATCCCATTTTTGGATCTCAGCACCATGACTGGAGTGGGCACAGGGACCCTGGAGGGATCCGGTGACAGCTCAAAGCGAAGCAAGATCAGGGCCACGGCCACCTTCAATTCATTCATGGCAAACTGCTTCCCGATGCAGTTCCTGGGTTGGGAAATAAAAAAGAAGAGAGCAGAGGCTTCTAACCCCTGCTGAGCACAGGGATTCAGGGCTGTCCTCCATATGGCCCAGCCCTGATCCCTTCCTTACTCATCACACTGAACTTGACAGCCAAGACTTGGGCCAAACTCTCCCCCTGACCTATGACAAAGCCCACATCTCCAAGGACTGTCTCTAACCTCCTACTTCTGCTCTCAGCAGGAAACCTGTAAGGAGGTATCAGTGCTCTAAGCCACAGAGTCAAGTCAAGTGGATCAAAATGTGAACTAGTACTTTATTCACTCGTCCGTAGGCAATTTCTGGTTTCAGGTCAGCCCAGGGGCACTGTAGGGAGAGGGGTCCTGAGACACCCTCTCAGGACCTTACCACCTATGGTGGAAAAACAGGCTGTTCAGTCCCAAGAGATGACAAGACAGGGTTGTGCAAGGAATCAGAGTGGCAACAAGGAGGCTTCCTGCTGGGACAAGGGTTAATGACCCTGAACCTGCTGACCATTTGCCTCCCAATTAATGGTCTGACTTCTTGTCTCCCTTCAGCTCCTCAGTCAATTTACCTTTGGAACCTTCCCATTCTAATCCAGAAATGACCCTCCCAACCATCCCTTGGGCTTCTCATCTGGCCTTTTCAGCCTCCATTCCTCCCCTCCCTCTAAACCCACAGTAGCTCCAGGCCTGTTATGTTCCCTATCACAGGGAGGACACGTCCCAGTGCCTCAGCAGCATCACAGCCCTCTCTGGATTCTTCCTCACTCACCTGGGGTCTGTCCCTCTCCTCTTCCTGACTCAGCGACAGTTGAGGTCCCCTCCCCTTGCCTCTGCCATCCTCATACTCAAGGCTCAATCCAGTGACCACCACCCTCACTACCTCTGTTGGCTGCACCTCTTCCCACTCGGGACACTCAAGGTACCATGGGTGTTAACTCAAGGAAACATCACATCCAGTGCCCAGCACAGTGCCGGATCATAGATCCCCCCACAGTCTGCTCAAGGACTGAATGTGTGAAAGACTGGATGGGTGAATGATGTCTGTCGAGTAGAGGTGTTGTTGACAGTGAGCCCTGGGGGAGGACAGCGTTATCATCCCTGTGTTCCCATCTCCTAGCACAGGTCTTGGCACATGGAGACACACTTAATACATACTTTCATATTTAAACAAAATTAATTGAATTGAAAACATCCCAAATGGAGTGAGAATATTCAGTCTGACCTAGGAAATCAAACCGCCTAGTCCCTCCTGCCCTCTAGTGGCAGCTGCATGACATGCAGCCATTTCTANCAAAGAAATCCCAGGGCTGATCTCCTTCAGAATGGACTGGTTGGATCTCCTTTCAGTCCAAGGGACTCTCAAGAGTCTTCTCCAACACCACAGTTCAAAAGCAGCAATTCTTTAGCGCTCAGCCTTCTTCACAGTCCAACTCTCACATCCATACATGACCACAGGAAAAACCATAGCCATGAAAACCTCTAGTGCTAAAAAGTTATACTCCTAAAGTGAGGAAAACTCTGGATATTTTGGATCGGCCACTGACATGGAAATGAGGTCAATCCCTGTGGACATCAGGAGGTCAACGCCATTGTGGAGGGCCCTGAAGGCTTTCTTATACATGGAGACCCAGGCCTCCTTCTCAGCACATCAACATAAAAAAAAAGAACTTCATGCTCCACATATGAATGTAGACAGTCACACACAGCAGGTAGCAACCAGTGACACCTGCTTCCCCAAGTACAGGGGCCTCACCTGGATCCTCCTGAGAAGGTCAGGAAGGCATGGCTGTGTCGAGTAGAACCTGATGTGAACCAAGATGGGTCAAACACCTGCAGAGAGAACACCAGGGCCAGGACATGTGAGGTCAAACTCCTAGCATCAATCTACCAGGGGACAAGAATCTCAGAGCAGGAGCAGGAGGACAGGTTGTTGTGGAGAGAGCATCCCATGCCCTCCTCCCACCACCATCGTACCTCTGGGTTTGGCCACACCTTTGGATTGTGATGAAGCCCATAAAAGGAGAAAGGAGGATGATTCCTGTGGGGCAGAGAGGAGAGAGAGAAACCTGATGGTCCCATAGTGCAGGGGATGTGTGTCTTCCCAGGACAAAGGTCCTGGGAGCCACCATGGGAGCACCCTCCTTCACTCTGGATAAAATGATGCTCTTGAAGACAAGTGGGTGGGGCATGACAAAGCACATGAGCACTGATTAGGAGAAGGTGACCAGGGCTCAGGATTAAGAAGTAAAAGAAAGGCTAGGTTACACTTAGGAGCAGTCGAGTGACATTCACATTTATCGAGTGTCATTATGACTCTGGGGAATATGTAGTAACTCACTTAATCCTCACACAGCCCTCAAGGCAAGCACTCCTATATCTATGAGCAGATGAAGCACTTGATTCTCAGAGGGGTTAAAGGTTGGGTCTATGATTCCATAGCTAGGAGGGAGTAGGGCTGGGATTCAGACCCACTGGGAGGTGAGTTAGTGGGTGGCCTCCAGCCACGGCAGGGCTCTCAGATACATGATCAGCTGCTCTCTGCCATCTACTAGGGGGCACCTCAGAGACCAGACCAGCTGGCCCATGACAGTGCAGTCCTTGAGCTCTCTCCTTTACTTAGACCCCATATGAAAGAAACATGCCTCCCCCTTTGTCTGCTTTTCCCTTAAGCCTTCATGTTTCAAGGAATTAGAATTTTAGGCTCCATCATATGACCATACAGAAGGGTCAACATTTGTTTACTGAGCTTTTGTTGCATTCAAGCTCTGTGTCAATCATTTTTTTTCAATTGGAGGTTAATTGATTTACAGTGTTGTGTTGATTTCTGCTGTACAACAATGAAAATAATGCACAATTACATACACACTTCATGGCAAATAGATGGGGAAACAGTGGAAACAGTGTCAGACTTTATTTTTTTGGGCTCCAAAATCACTGCAGATGGTGATTGCAGCCATGAAATTAAAAGACGCTTACTCCTGGGAAGAAAAGTTATGACCAACTTAGACAGCATATTAAAAGCAGAGACATTAGTTTGCCAACAAAGGTCCATCTAGTCAAAGCTATGGTTTTTCTGGTAATCACGTATGGATGTGAGAGTTGGACTATAAAGAAAGCTGAGTGCAGAAGAATTGATGCTTTTGAACTGTGGTGTTGGAGAAGACTCTTGAGAGTCCCTTGGACTGCAAGGAGATCCAACCAGTCCATCCTAAAGGAAATCAGTCCTGAATATTCAGTGGAAGGACTGATGCTGAAGCTGAAACTCCAATCCTTTGGCCACCTGATTTGAAGAACTGACTCATTGGAAAAGAACCTGATGCTGGGAAAGACTGAAGGCGGGAGGAGAAGGGGATGACAGAGGATGAGATGGTTGGATGGCATCACCAACTCAATGGGAATGAGTCTAAGTAAACTCTGGGAGGTGGTGATGGACAGGGAGGTCAGGTGTGCTGCAGTCCATGGGGTTGCAAAGAGTCAGACATGACTGAGCAACTGAACTGAACTGGACATACATACATATATATAGGTATATATACATACATATATATATACATACATATATATACACATACATACATATATATACACATATATATGTATGTATATGGGGAAGAAAATGGCAACTCACACCAGTCTTCTTGCCTGGGAAATGCTGTGGACAGTGGAGCCTTGTGGGCTATGGGGTTGCAAAAGAGTCAGACACAACTCAGCAACTAAACAACTATATGGGCTTCCCTGGTGGCTCAGAGGTTAAAGCGTCTGCCTGCAATGTGGGAGACTCGGGTTCGATCCCTGGGTTGGGAAGATCCCCTGGAGAAGGAAATGGCAACCCACTCCAGTATTCTTGCCTAGAGAATCCCATGGACAGAGGAGCCTGGTAGGCTACAGTCCACGGGGTTGCAAAGAGTTGGACACGACTGAGCGACTTCACTTTCACTTTCTATCTTGAACCTCACTCCACTTTCGAATTCCACCCCTCTAGATCATCTCAGAGCAACAGACTGGGCTCTCTGTTATAAAGCAGCTTTCCACTAGCTACATAATATTTTACACAAGATGGTGTATATATCAACACTACTTTCTCAATCTGTCCTACCCTTGCCTTTCCACCTGTGTCCACAAGTCCATTCTCTATGTCTGCATCTTCATTCCTTCTCTGCAAATAGGTTCATCAAAATTATTTATCTAGATTCCATATATCTCTGTGTGTGTGTTTCAATATTTGTTTTTCTCTTTCTGAGTTACCTCACTCTATGTAACAGGCTGTAGGTTCATCCATCTCACTGCAACTGAATCAATTTCATTCTGCTTTATGACTGAGTAATATTCCATTGTGTATATGGAACACATCATCATTACCCATTCATCTGCCAATGGACACCTAGGTTGCTTCCATGTCCTGGCTGTTGTAAATAATGCTTCAATGAACATTGGGGTACATATCCTTTTTGAATTCTGGTTTTCTCAGGTTATATTCCCAGTAGTGGATGGTTGGATACATGGTAGTATTATTTGTAGGTTTTTAAGGAAAAGTGTTTTTCAAAACTCATTCAAACTACACAGTAAATATTATCTTCAGGCAGAGAAGAGCTAGAGCCTCCTGGAACTGGGAATGCACATGTGGATTTCTGGTTTACCACGTGGTCCTACAGAGTGCTTAGCTGAGTGGTGAGGTGAAATTCATACCTGCAGGTAAGGAGCATCCATCAGGGAAGGTGATGGGCTTGCTGAACTCTCTGCCAATGACTGGTACTAGTGGATAGAATCTCAGTGCCTCCTTGATGCACATGGTGGTGTAGGGCATCTTGTCCAGATGGTCCCTGAAAGGAAGCCCATCTGAGGGCAGGCAGGACAGGACAAGCAGGGATTCTCTTGAGCTCAGGTGGGACAGGGTTCTTCCATCTCCAGGACACTCACCAGGTGATGGAGGCGCCATCCCCCAGGAGGCTCAGGATCTCTTCCCGGCACCTCTGCTGATGCTCGGGGTGGGAGGCCAGAGCATAGAGGGTCCAGGCGATGCCACTGGCTGTGGTGTCATGATCCTTGAACATGAACGTGTCCACCTCAGCACGGAGGTCCTCGTCAGACAAGCTGCTTCCATCCTCCATCTGTGGAGGCAGGGCCAGAGTGCAGGTATGCCCTTCCTGTGTGCTTCTGCACAAAGGCTCAGGCCTCTCCTGCCCACACTCACTCTGGCAAAGAGGAGGATGTCCAGGAAGTCCAAGTGCCTCCTGCTCCTCACCTTCTCCAGCTCTCCCTCCTTCTGCAGGTGAGCCTTCCTCTCCTTGATCACTGCCTCTGTCCCAGAGCAGTGGTTTCCAGCCAGAGCTGAGGACTCTGGGGACCCATATGCAGCCCCACCATAGCCCCATCTTCCCCTCAGGCCCAGTCTGGGTGCCAGGTGGATGAGGTGGGTGGCACTGGGTGAGCAGGTCAGGACTGAGAGCTCCAGCGACGTCTACTCCAGGTGGCAATCCCTGAAGTAACACAGCCCATGGGGGCTCTGCCTGATTGCTGCTGGGAGGGGGTCTCACTCAGTCATCACCAACCTGGTGACTCCTGTAATTCCCTATTCAACACCTGACACGCTGACCTCTGGGTTCCCAGTCCCTGCAGCAGGAGGGTGTGAGCCAGCTCCTGAAGAGAAAGCAGGAGTCGGCTGTGCCTGAAGGGTCAATGCCAGGCCCTTTCACATGAGCCTGATGAAGGAGCAGCCTACGAGAAGGAGGGGAACCTATGTGTTGATGGGCGAGCTGGCAGGCCTGGTGGTTCCAGCGGCCTTCAGGGGTCAGCCTGTAGATGAGGTCGTTCTGGTGGAGAGCATTCCTCAGTCAGGAAAAAATCAGATGACCGAGGTCCCTGATGGCCTGGATGTAGGACTGAAAGTTCCTGAAGGGAGAGGGCACAGAAGAGATTGGAGTTGAGGGAGCCTCTGACCTGGAGAAGTCACTCAGTTGTGACCCCATGGACCATAGTTTACCAGAATCCTCTGTCCATGGAACTTTCCAGGCAAAAGTACTGGAGTGGGTTGCCGTTCCTTCTCCAGGGGTTCTTCCTGACCTGGGGATTGAACTCAGGTTTCCTACATTGGAGGCAGACACTTTACCATCGGAGCCACCAGGGAAGCCCAAGAAAGTGAAGTTGATCAGTCAGGATTCTTTGATAGCTCAGATGGTAAAGAATCTGCCTGCAATTCAGGAGACCTCAGTTCGATTCTTGGGTCGGGAAGATCTGCTGGAGAAGGGAAATGCTACCCACTCCAGTATTTCTGGGCTTCCCTTGTGGTTCAGCTGGTAAAGAATCTGCCTGCAATGCAGGAGGCCTAGGTTCAACCCCTGGTTTGAGAAGATCCTCTGGAGAATGGAAAGGCTACCCACTCCAGTATTCTGGCCTGGAGAATTCCATGGACTGTATAGTCCATGAGGTCGCAAAGAGTTGGACACAACTGGGCAGCTTTCACTTTCTGACTTGGAGAGGGAGTGGGGCTCTGGGTGGATGATTCTTCAGTCAGAGGGGACAGGCAGCACTGAGGCCTTGTCATTTCTGCCTCATTGTCCTGGAGCGCCTCCTCCTGGAGTCCTTTACAGGTGTCCTGAGGGTACAGGCTTCTCCCTGTGTAGGAATCAGGGACCTGTGACTGAGTCAAGGATGCTCTGGGTGGAATCTGACCATGGTCCATGTCTCTCTGCAGAACGTTTTGTGCTGAGAAACATCCTATCTGCCCCTATTGCCTCTCAGGTCCTTCCCTGCTGGTGAAAACAGGACCCTGCCCTTGAAGAGCTGTCACTGACCTGTCCGTCTGGACGCTGCCCTGGTGGCTGAAGGCGCACTTCATGATGGTGTCCAGGGTCATCGAGGAGACATGTCCAAAGATCTCCAGGTGTGAGTCCTGGCTGACGAGCTCCTCCCACTTGTCTTGTGGAGGGATGGGGATTGACCCTGCTCTGCTCCCCTAGAAGACCTGTGCTGCCAAGGCCAGGCTTTCTCTCTGTCTCTACATCTTCAGATGAGATTTCTTCATTTTCTAAGCAGACTTGTTTTAGCAATTTAGTGCTGTAAGACACATAAATAATGTGATGCCTATTTCTTTGAACCTTTACTATATAACAGTTATATTCTCTTTTAATAGCTTAATTAATTCTGAATTTTAAGAAAAATGTTTGATAACACCTCAAATGGGGCAGAGCAAAAAGCATAGTTTCTCAGGGGAAAAAGGGAGAATCTTTTGTGTCCTGAGATCAGAACTGAACAGGTGATGTCCAGCATGAGCAAGCAAATATTTCAAAGCAAGGAAAAGCTAAAGTGGCTCTAATGGGGCTCCCATAAGGGGCATGATCTACTCAATTCCTTTCATTCATTTAATGTTGCCTAAGACCAGGTGATACCCAGTCCAGATCAGAGGTGATGTTTGTGAAGGCCCAGCTCTGTGAGTGTAGACCTGGACTCATTTCCTCCCATGAGTGGCTCAGTGATGTGCAGAATCCATGGAACCCAGGCCAGAGCCCACCTGTGTGACATCCTGGGATGTCCACTCTACCACCGAAGCTGCCATTGCCCAGGCCAGCCAGGGCCAATTTGCACTGACTTGATCTACTCCCTCGTGTTCAAACATGGAGATGGGAGAAGAGTGGACCCTGAATACACCATGGCCCTGATTTCTCTTGGTGAGGAGAAAATTATGGATCCAGCTTGGTGTCTAGATGTTCCTATGTCCCACCTAGCTTTAATTAATGCTGTCTCATACTAAGTCAAGAATGCATCATTCCATGGGGCTCTATTCAATGGATGTCTGAGGGACATAAATGTCTGATAGTGGACTTTGTCAGCTGTGCTGAATTCTAGTGTGTATAGTGACAAGGGATGGACTCACCAGCATCACTCTGACAGAGTCAGCCATGAGTCCCACGTAGGGCTTCAGGATGTCATAGTGGAAGGCTGGGGTCAGCATCCGTTGGTGCTGGAACCACGTCTCCCCTCCGACAGCAGCAGACCTGTCCCTGGACCACAGATGGGTGTGTATGGGTGTCGGGGAGACTAGGGCCCTCTTGGGAGGAACCAAGGGTGTCAGGAGAAGTCTCATTATGGGCAAAGGTCAGCAAGGCCAGTACACTTCAGGGATGTGAATTTCCAGTATGTCTGTCTATAGCATGTGATTACGACAGCAGTGAGACAGAAATGGGGGGCAGGTAATTGAAGGACTCAATGAAAAGTCAGGCTGGGAACATTAGAAATGACTGAGTAGTGATGAAGAAGAGGCTGAACTTCAGGAGGACTATAGCACCATTACAAAGACTGCTGGTTTTATTAGAAGAGAAATGAGGTTTGATTGAGAGATGAGGGTGCCTGGCACCTGTTGTTCTTCATTTACACAGAGTCTGGTCTGGGTTAACCTAAATGGTGTGTGGTCAGCAGTTGTATTTAAATGTACTTACCAACCCAGGGCTTCAGGTATCTGTAGGCAATATGAGCCTTTGGGTCTGAAAAGTAAGGAAGGAACACGGATGGGGTGAAACACAGCATACAGCCTCCAGAGCAACTGATGTTTAGACCATGTGGTCCCTTCCCTTCCTGGTGCTTGCCAGATGGCGGTCTGTCTGAAGTCACCACACCCTTGCCACCCATCTCTAATTCGCTCTGTGTCCTGACAGTCACTGTGGTCCCAGGGAAGCAGGACACCCACAGGACTAAGGAGGTGAATTGCCCTGAAACATAAACTCTGTTCAGTGCCAGAGAATAAGACAGAAGCCATATTTTTTCAACAATCTGTGGTGGTCTGGCCATCTCATGACCTAAGACAGGCAGTAGTGAAGAGGTGCCCAACCTAGGTCAGTGCCCTACCAGGATCACTCTGGATCCACCAGCAGAACTAAGAGTTCCGAACTATTTCTTCTGACCTGGAATCTCATCCAAACTTGCAGGCTGTCCACCATCATCCTAAGATCAGATTCTGTCCTATGTTGGGTAGAGTTATGGGCCAACACTGTAAACTGACTACAGAAACTTACATCAAGTGGATAAAGAATTGTCTTCCAGATCTGAGATCATCTCCATTTGGTTGTAAAATGAAAAAACTAAGACACAAAAGAGAAACCAGACCCAGGTGTTTAAGCATGTTTTAGTCTGGCTTGTGGTTCTGGAGGATGTTTGGAGGAGCTTAGGCCTTGGTGTCTGATATGCCAGTTTCTTGTGGAATTTCACACCTAGGGGCATGTATTCAAATGGAAGATTGTCTCCTGCTGAGGATTTACCTTTCATCTGCTCTACCCAGGACCATCTTCATGTAGTCAGGGTCATTCAGTTCAGTTCAGTTCAGTCGCTCAGTCGTGTCCAACTCTTTGCGACCCCATGAATCTCAGCACGCCAGGCCTCCCTGTCTATCACCATCTCCCAGAGTTCACTCAGACTCACGTCCATCGAGTTCGTGATGCCATCCAGCCATCTCATCTTGGGTCGTCCCCTTCTCCTCCTGCCCCCAATCCCTCCCAGCATCAGAGTCTTTTCCAATGAGTCAACTCTTCGCGTGAGGTGTCCAAAGTACTGGAGCTTCAGCTTTAGCATCATTCCTTCCAAAGAAATCCCAGGGCTGATCTCCTTCAGAATGGACTGGTTGGATCTCCTTGCAGTCCAAGGGACCCTCAAGAGTCTTCTCCAACACCACANCCACAGTTTATTGTGATCCACACAGCCAAAGGCTTTGGCATAGTCAATAAAGCAGAAATAGATGTTTTTCTGGAACTCTCTTGCTTTTTCCATGATCCAGAGGATGTTGGCAATTTGATCTCTGGTTCCTCTGCCTTTTCTAAAACCAGCTTGAACATCAGGGAGTTCACGGTTCACATATTACTGAAGTCTGGCTTGGAGAATTTTGAGCATTACTTTACTAGCATGTGAGATAAGTGCAATTGTGCGGTAGTTTGAGCATTCTTTGGCATTGCATTTCTTTGGAATTGGAATGAAAACTGACCTTTTCCAGTCCTGTGGCCACTGCTGAGTTTTCCAAACTTGCTGGTATATTGAGTGCAGCACTTTCACAGCATCATCTTTCAGGATTTGAAAGAGCTCAACTGGAATTCCATCACCTCCACTATGTTTGTTGGTAGTGATGCTTTCTAAGGCCCACTTGACTTCACATTCCAAGATGTCTGGCTCTAGATTAGTGATCACATCATCATGATTATCTGGGTCGTGAAGATCTTTTTTGTACAGTTCTTCCGTGTATTCTTGCCATCTCTTCTTATTATCTTCTGCTTCTATTAGGTCCATACCATTTCTGCCCTTTATCGAGCCCATCTTTGCATGAAATATTCCCTTGGTATCTCTAATTTTCTTGAAGAGATCTCTAGTCTTTCCCATTCTGTTGTTTTCTTCTATTTCTTTGCATTGATCACTAAAGAAGGCTTTCTTATCTCTTCTTGCTATTCTTTGGAACTCTGCATTCAGATGCTTATATCTTTCCTTTTCTCCTTTGCTTTTTGCCTCTCTTCTTTTCACAGCTATTTGTAAGGCCTCCCCAGACAGCCATTTTGCTTTTTTGCATTTCTTTTCCATGGGGATGGTCTTGATCCCTGTCTCCTATACAATGTCACGAACCTCTTTCCATAGTTCATCAGGCACTCTATCTATCAGATCTAGACCCTTAAATCTATTTCTCAAATAGACCAATACAAAGGCCCTTGTGCCCCACAGCCAGTGAACACAACCCCTTGGGTATTTCTCTACCCTTTTCAGTAGGAGTGGCAGCTCACTCTCCTCTTGGAACTGTCACCAAGGGAAACACAAGTCAGTAATGTCTTTCTTTTAGTACTGGAGCTGGTGTGGGGGTTAAGGTCTGGAAGGGTACCAGGTGATCACTCTGGATCCATCAGCAGAACTAAGTTTTGAACTATTTCTTCTGATCTGGAATCTCATCCAAACTTGCAGGCTGTCCACCACCATCCTAAGACTGGATTTGTCCTATGTTGGGTAGAGTTATGGGCCAACACTACAAACTGCCTACAGAAAGTTATATCAAGGATAACTCCTTGGTTTATGAAATTTTTGGAAATAACTTGTACATAGTGACATAACTGCTTGAGCAATTTATGATAATTTGTATCATTTGGTAAGCAGTTTTGTCATACAACTTGGTTTATTTAGAGAGTAAATAGGTATTTTAGGAATTGAATTTATGTATTAATTTCATTTTGCCATGATGATCATTATATATGTTTAATATCATCCCAGCATACATATTAATGTTTCTTAGTATGAAAGAGTCTTTGGAATGTATATGGCAGGTGGAAAAATTAAATACCACATTCTGTGTATATATTATTATTTTCCATATTGTGTGTGTGCACAGTTGTAGGACAAATTCTGAGTGTACACATATGTAAATGATACTGCAATAAGATTTTGATATGTGGAGTTTTAATCTCATTTTCACTGACTAATTGTCAGGAACTTCTGTGCACTTCCCGTCTTATAGTGGAATCTTTTGCAAACTCCTGAGTGTGGACCACAAAGGTCTTTCCTTTCTGACTTTACCCTTTCTCTATGCTTGTCCTGACAGACTGGCGATTCCACAGGACCCATTGCTCTGCCCCCAGGATGCTGCTGCCAGCGCTGCCTGTACTGGCTCCACCTGCTCCTCTTCCAGGTCTTTACGCACATTCTTCCCTCCACCTGGTGGCCTGTCATCTTTGCCACAACTGCAAAAAGCAACTGTCTTTCCTCAACTCTGGAGACTCAGTTTGTTTTGTCATCTCTGAATTTCTCATCAACAGTTGATTAAACAAATGTTCCAAGTAGTCAAATCTTTATTTCAGTGACTTCTGTGTGACTCAGATAAACCCTCTGTACTTTGATATCTGATCTCTGCCTGCATCCTTCTACCATCAGGACTCACCAGCTCTGAGGCAACTTGTCTACTCTGGGTCACATCCTTCACTGAGCTTGTGTTTACCGAGCATTTACTCTGTGCCAGACATGGATTTAAGGCACTGAACTAGGATGCTGCTCTAGGATGCTGTTTGGACCCTGCAGGGGCGTAGAGATGACTGAGAGATCAAGTGGCCATAACAGGAGGTGTTATGCCCAGAGTCCGAGTCCCCAAAACTGAGAGAATAAGACGTCCACAGCAGTGCAAAAGCACAAAGGGATTTTATTGCCAGCTCGAGCCGGGGCTCAGGTCACATCCCACGCAGTGGAATCTGACAAGAGCCCCGAGCTCTGACTCACAGCTGCTTATATACAGGCAGTCCTTTGTTCTAGTAGCGGGTTAGCTGGCATTAAATGATTGGTTAAATGGTGTGCATGCTCTCGAATTCCCGGAAGCATGACTCAGGTTTTATTTTTAGGCTGTCAAGGCCAGAGTCCGGACCTAACATTCCCCGCTGTCTCTAGATCATATAGAGGAATCTTTCTCTTTGTGTTGGGGGACAGCCTCATATTGTTGTCTGAGCACTTCTCGAGTCAGTCCATTTTGAAGTTTCCAGGTGATTTTGGCCGGCTGGTGTGGGTTTTCATTGGTGGTGCTGGGGTCAAAGAGGATGGTCACCAACAGGATGGTCAGGGCGACTTGTCTGGATCCCGTCGATGGGTGAGCTTTACCTTGAAGGGGTTTGAAGGTTGTGGCGCCACCTTTTATTTTTGTCAGGCTTTTTCCTGTTCTTCTGGAGTGGCTTGGCGCACGTGATTGCAGTGCACCCAAAGTCCATTGCCGTCAACCTTCAAGGCAGTGGGGGTGGTAAGAAGAACAACATAAGGACCCTTCTATCTAGGCTCCAATGCCTTGGATTGGTGTCTCTTGACCCAGACCCAATCTCCTGGCCCAATATCACGTGATGGGATGGTTCCTTTATTTTGACCTTCATGGATTGCCCTAATCAACTTTCAGACATGTGTATGTACTTTATCCAATGCCATCAAGGCATCTTGGAACTGTCCCAAAGTAGGAGGGGGATGTTTCTTTTCCTCAAAGATAGGACATATGGGAGGGGGCCTCCCATGCATAATTTCAAAAGGGGTTAAATTTAGCTTATAGGGGGTGTTGCGCACACGGAAGAGAGTGAAGGGGAGGAGAGTCACCTAGTCCCTGCCAGTCTCTATTGCCAGTTTTGCCAAAGTTTTTTTAGAGTTTGATTTATTCTTTTTACCTGTCTTGAACTCTGGGGATTGTATTTGCAATGTAGCTTCCATTTGGTCCCCAGAGCTTAGGCCAGTCTCTGAACAATTTGACTCACAAAAGCAGGTTATTATCAGAGCCAATAGTTACTGGCAGCCCAAACCTGGGTACTATTTTTTTTAGGATCTTTTTAGCCACAACCATTGCTGTTTTCCTTTTAGTGGGGTATGCTTCCACCCACCCAGAGAAAGTATCCACCAGGACTAACAGATAACGGTACCCATACTTGCCTGGCCTTACGTCGGTGAAATCTATCTCCCAGTGTTGCCCCAGCCTCTCCCCTGGTACCTCATTTTTGCATGCTGCCCTTTTCCCGGCTTCATCATCTGGCATGCTTTGTAGGCCTGGATTATGTCTCGTATAGTTGCCTGTTGTCGGGGAAACCGCAAACGTGCTGTCTGTAGGAGTGCTAGAGTCTTGTTTTTCTAAATGGGTGGTCAGATGTAGGTGGGTACAGAGGTGTCGTCCCAGGTTGGCAGGAAGCAACAAGTTGTCATCTTGGTCCCGGTACCATCCGTCTTTGTCTCCCGGACAGTTGACGTTTTCTTGAATCCAATCAAGATCAGACGAGGAATACTCTGGGGTCGGGGGCAAGGTCCCCATTCCCGGGGGTGGTAGCCCCACAGTCAATATGGAGGCTTTGTAATCTCTGTTAGTCGCCTCCTGGGCCGCCATATCAGTGGCACAGTTGCCTCGAGCTTTGATATCTTTTTCTTTTTTGGTGTCCTGGGACATGCACTATTGACACCGCTTGAGGCCGTTGGACTGTTCCCAAGAGTTTGCGGATCTCAGGCAGGTTTTTAACCTCTTTTCCCTCTGCTGTCAAGAATCCCCACTCTTTATATATTGGGCCCTGGATGTGTACGGTGCCAAATGCATACTGGCTGTCGGTATAAATAGTTATCTTTTTTCTTTTTGCCTTTTCTAGGGCCTGTATTAAGGCTATTAATTCCGCTTTTTGAGCGGACGTTCCCGGAGGCAGAGCTTTAGCCCAGATGACCCTCAAGGTGTCATCAACGACTGCTGCCCCTGCCCTCCTCTGTCTATCTTTTACAATGCTGCTCCCATCTGTGAACCATACCAGTCCATTGTCGTTGAAGGGCGCATCTTTTAGGTCTTTTCGTATGGCTGCTACGCTGGCTAGTATCTCCCCACAATCGTGGAGGGGGCCGTCTTCCTCCGGGTTGGGTGGGAGAGTGGCTGGGTTCAGGAAGCAGGGCGTCTGGAAGTGTATCTGGGGGGCGTCCAGCAGCAAGGCCTGGTCATGGGTCAAGCGGGCGTTAGAGATCCACTTACCCGGTGGCTGCTTGAGAATTCCTTCAATGGCATGGAGAGTGAAGACCAGGAGCTGCTGTCCATAAGTTAATTTGTCAGCATCGTGGACCAGGAGGGCAGTGGCAGCGATGATTTGGAGGCAGGATGGCGATCCCGTGGCCACTGGGTCCAGTCGTTTGGAGAGGTAGGCTATAGGTCGCCTCCAGGGTCCCCATTGCTGCGTCAAGACTCTCTTCCCCACTCCCCGTTTTTTTGTCTACAAACAGCTGGAAGGGCTTAAATGGGTCAGGAAGAGTGAGAGCTGGGGCCTCCAGCAGGGCCTGTCAAAGTTCCTGGAAGGCCTGTCTCATTGGCCCAGTCTAAGTCCAGTTCTTATTTTCCTTACTTCCCTCATACAGTGGCCGGGCCTTTTTCAGCAAACCTCAGGATCCATAGCCTGCAATACCCTATAGTCCCCAGAAATTTTTTCACTTGACGGGGAGTTGCAGGCTCAGGGATCCGAAAAATGGCTTTCTTCATGGCCTGTGTCAATGATCTCCATCCTTGTTTTATTTTGTACCCTAGGTATGTTACTTTCTGTTTAGCAATCTGGGCTTTCTTTGCACTAGCTCAGTACCCTGATGTTTCCAAAGTTTGGAGGAGGTAGCCTGTTGCTTCCAGGCATATTTTCTCAGTGGCTGCGGCTAGCATAAGATCATCCACATATTGTAACAAAACAATGTCGGGGTGGTCAGCCCGATACTTGTGGAGGTCTTCACCTAGAGCTTCATTAAATAGAGTCAGTGAATTTTTGAAGCCCTGTGGGAGCCAAGTCCAAGTGAGCTGTCCTGTGGTCTGGCTGTCCTCCTCAGCCCACTTGAAAGCGAAAATTTTTTGGCTCGGAGGGGCCAGGGGCAAACTGAAAAAGGGCATCTTTCAAGTCTAGAACAGTATACCAGACGTATTCGGGTGACAGGTTGCTCAACAGGGTGTACGAGTTAGGAACAGTTGGGTGTATATCATTCACCCGTTTGTTGACTTCGCGAAGATCCTGCACTGGCCTGAAATCGGTCCCCCCTGGCTTTTTTACGGGTAGCAGGGGAGTGTTCCATGGGGATCGACACTTTCTGAGAATTTCTGCCTCTAGGAGCCTCTGTATGTGCAGCGCGATTCCTCGTCGAGCTTTTAGACTCAGGGGGTATTGTTTTACCCATATAGGAGTGGCATCCAATCTCAATTTGACAATGATGGGGGCCCTTTGCTTGGCTAGCCCTATCCCCATGGTTTCCGCCCAGGCCAGAGGGTATCTTTGGACCCAAGGTTGCACATCAGGGTCAATGGCCTTGGGAGGCCTTGGTTGGTGCAGTCTATATTCATCCCTCAATGCCAGGGACAAAACCTGTATGGGATATCTGGTTCCATCCATAACTGGTATCTCTCTGTGGTCAAAGTGAATTTGAGCATTGACTTTAGATAGTAAGTCTCTCCCCAACAAGGGTGTTGGGCATTTTGGTATTACAAGAAAAGAGTGGGATACCCGTTGGGCCCCCAGGTTCACTTGACGTTTAGTAGTCCATCCATATCATTTAGTTCCAATGGCCCCTTGTACCCAGCTGGTCTTTTTGGACATCAGTCCGTCCTTCCGGTTAAGGACTGAGTATTGAGCACCTGTGTCCACCAGGAAGCTGACCGGTTTTTCCTCCACATGTATAGTTACCCTGGACTCGGGGAGGGGTGCTGGGCCCTGACCTTCCTAATTGCTATCTTCTCCTGCATATAGGACTCGGGCCTCCGTGGAGGTTGCTTCCTTCTTAGTGGGCCTCTCCCTTAAGTTTTTCTTGGGGCACCTGTTTTTTAAATGTCTTATCTCCTTGCAAAATGCACATTGGTCTTTCTTAAGCCCTTTCCTGGCTGGCTTTCCTTCATCTCTTAACTTAACTTCCCTTGTTCTTTGAGGATTAGCTCCCTGTTCTACCCCTGCAAAGAATATCTGCTAATTCCTTCTGATTTCTACAGTTTTATTTGGCCCTGAACTCTCTCTCTTCCCGTCTAACACGTTTTTTTCTTTCTTCTGGCATCTCTTGATGATTAAAAACTCTTCTCTGCTGCCCTCAACAGGTCTTGCAGGGATTGCTCTCCTAACCTTTCTATCTTTTGCAATTTTTTCCTAATATCTGTGGCTGCCTGATTCACAAATGCTAGCATGACTGCCGCGCGTGACTCATCGGCTTATGGGTCTATGGGGGTATACTGCCTAAAGGCTTCCACTAACCTCTCAAGGAAAGCTGCCGGGCTCTCATTTGGCTCCTGTCTAACCAAATTTACCTTAGACAAATTTGTTGATCTCCAGGCGGCAGCTCGGAGACCAGCCATAAGAGTCGGGCAGTACACTCAGAGATGCTCCCTACCTTCAGTGCGCTCGAAGTCCCATTGGGGCCGTGTCAGGGGGAATCCCTCATCAATCAGGTTAGGTTGCATGGTAGGTCTCCCGTCTACCCCTGGCACATTTTTCCGTGCTTCTGATAAGATCTGCTCGCGTTTCTCTGTGGTAAAAAGCACTTGACAAACAGCTGTTGACAGTCATCCCAGGTGGGGTTGTGGGTGAAAAAATAGATTTTAAAAGGTCAATAAGGCCCTGAGGTTTTTCAGAGAAGAAGGGGGTCTGAGTTTTCCAGTTATAAAGGTCACTAGTGGAGAACGGCCAGTACTGGTACGTTTGCTCTCCGTCCGCGAGAGCAGGCCCCTCCCGAACAGGAAACGCCTGGACCGTGGAGGAGGGGACTTCCGGGTTGTCGTCCTCAGCCATGTTGGTAACGCCCCTCGTTTTCCCCCAAGTCCCTTGGACGGGGCTTTCTTTCCGAGTTGGGGCCGAAGGCTTGGCATCTCTTCATATCCCTCCGGAAGAGACCTGAGGAACCTGTGGGGGTAAAAGCGGGTCCGCATAGGGAGGCGGGGAGAGATCAGTCTCCAGGTCAATTAAGCTAGGATATATTGAGGACTCTCGGAATACCGGCTTCCCGTGGCCACTGCGCTCTTTGTCCTCCTTTTCTCTAGATGCTTCAGCTTCCATGACTAGCACCTGCGGAAGTGAGGGAGCAGGGAGAGGGGAAGAAGGAGAGGGAAGGGACTGAGGAATGAAAGGCTTTAGCCAGGCCGGCGGGTTCTCCACCAAGTCCTGCCAGACCAAAACATACGGAGTTTGGTCTGGGGTCCAGAAGGGCTGGGGGCGAGCGTCTTCTCTCTGACAGCTCGAATAGTGGGCAGGCTGAGGGTGCCCTCTCGCGGCCAGCCGATATCAAAAGTAGGCCACTCGGCAGAACAAAAACTTACTAAGTTGCTTTTCTTCACCAACAATGATAGATTCTGTGCTCTAGACTTAAAATCAGAAAAGTGGTCAGTCATAAGAGACAAAGGAGTTGAAGTTGTTTGTCCCATGATCATGGAAAAGAACACGGGAACCAGATGAACACACAAAGAACAAAGACGGTGCTGGCACTCACACAAACACGACAAACAGACAGTAGACACAAATTAGCCGCTGATAACACAATATACATATACACAATATTAGGTCTTCCTCTCAACATTTTTTAGTACCTTACCTGCAGGATGTTCACAGAACAAGCCACCTCCCCAGCACAATGCTGGGCCTTGGCCTTATGCCGGTCTTAGCCAGTGACCAGTGCCAGCTGCCTCCCCAGCACAATGCCAGGCCTCGGCCTTACGCTGGACTTAACCAGAGTTAACACCGGTGTTCAAAAGAGCTCTCTCCTCCTAGTGAGGAACCCCTTCTGCCGGGAGAATTATTCTACCCAGTTGAAAGGGATCCCAGACGAGCCCCCAAATGTTACGCCCAGAGTCCGAGTCCCCAAAACTGAGAGAATAAGACGTCCACAGCAGTGCAAAAGCACAAAGGGATTTTATTGCCAGCTCGAGCCAGGGCTCAGGTCACATCCCACACAGTGGAATCTGACAAGAGCCCCGAGCTCTGACTCACAGCTGCTTATATACAGGCAGTCCTTTGTTCTAGTAGCGGGTTAGCTGGCATTAAATGATTGGTTAAATGGTGTGCATGCACTCGAATTCCCAGAAGCATGACTCAGGTTTTATTTTTAGGCTGTCAAGGCCAGAGTCCGGACCTAACAGAGGGCGTCATGAATGTGTGATGGAGGGAAGACAAAGTCCATGGGGAAGCTTTGGGGAAGGGAGGCTAACAAAGACCTGGATGTTAGAAAGCTCTTTGTCCTCCACTTGGTCGTTCTTTGATTCATAATTTACCAAGATGCTTTCAGGATAGAAAGATGAGCCAGAGGCAAGATTTCCCAGAAGAAGTTCATAGCTCCTATCTTGCAGAGAGAAATAGTTGAATCCAGTTATCAGTGAGTTGTGAGAAGGACATCCAAGGGAAAAAGACAGTCCTCTCCTCTCCTGGGAAACCCAGGATGAAAATGACTTGGGCCTGGGGCTTGTGAGACAGTCATAGGAGGGATGAGATCATTCTGGGGAGAGGGCACATGGGAGCCAAATCCCAGAGACTGGAATGCACAGGCAGTGGGGGAGGACCTTGAGTGACCTGGGGTGCAAGAGATTAGGAAGGAGAGGGGAGAGAGGTACTAGGCCAGCCCGCATGGGGCTTGGGCTGCTTCTAGTTCTTGTCTTTGGCTCCACTCTGCTCTAATCGTGCTGCTGAGAAAGAGAGACCTCAGCTCTCTGCAACCTGTGATTATCTCCTAAAACTTGTTTAAGCCACAGACCCTTGGTGACCCATGTCCATGTGCGCCCTGACTTTGCTCTGAGCTCCCCCACCCCCAGGCTTTGGTGCCAGTGCTGGGTGGGCAGGTGCTGCCCCTCCCAACCTGCAAGCTGCTCCTTTCCCTCCTGCCTGTCCCTCCACACAAGGGACTGACACTGCTCTGTGCAGGCTCTGTTTGCGGGGCTGAGGGTGAGGAGGATTACAGGCTCAGTTCCAAGAGCCATAGTTCAGAGAGAGGACACCAAGCAGGCCGTTCTCCTCACCTGGCCCCATCCTGGGAACTTCGCTCCTGTGTGTGGCCTCTGGTGTGGGTTTCTGGCACTGACCTTATGGGACTAGAAAATCCCTTAGTCTGAATGAACCAAGCCGGTTTATCTCCACACCTGACATAACCCAACCCCGCAGGTAAGCCTCTTTTCCTGTGACTTGACAGCTTCTTAGATTCCTGTCTGTTGTCTCCACACACAGTGAACCCACGGGGCTGATCCATCAGACTGCACATCTGTGCTCTCAGGCAAGCACAGGGCCAGGTATGAACTTGCTGAGTGTGACCATGCTCTAGATCTCCAGCCCTCCCGACCCTCCCACTCCCCCATCCAGCTCCATCCTACCTCCCGCTTGTGTCCATAGAGCCAGTGGGAAGCAGGAGACGGGAAGTGATGAAGGGCTTTGAGCAGCCACCGTCTGCGCAGGTAGAGCTGCGCCGCCTTGAGCAGCAGCAGAACCAGGCCGAGCAGGGAGACCACCTGCAGGAGCCCGGAGGCCCCGCCCAGGGCCCTGGAGGGGCTCAGCGCAGAGACACTCATGGCGCAGTGGCTTCTGGGTCACTGACTGTCCCTGACTGTGCCTGACCTCCCCCGAGCACCCAGCCTGATCTGGGAGGGTGTCCCCGCCCACCTGGGGGAGCATGAAGGTGAAGGCAGAGCTCAGACTGGGCTTCCAGGTTTGTTGCTGCTTTTTGTATTTGTTTTCTTAAACCAATCTCTCTTTTGTTACAAAATGTAAGTATTATAAAGAGAAGATAGTATTTATAACTTGAACTAGGAATTTGCGTTGTTCCAGTATCCTGCAACCTATCACATGCTTACATTTTTTAAACCTTTAGACAGTTTTAAATGAAACAGAAAAGTAAATGTTTTTTAAAGATTCCTGATGGCTGAGTCCCTTAGCTGTTCACCTGAAAGTATCACCATTGTTAATTGACTGTACGCCAATACAAAATCAGGCTGTGCTCAGAGGGGTAGAGTCTGCCTGCAAACTCAGAAGACCCAGGTTCGATCCCTGGGTCAGGAAGATCCCCTAAAGAAGGGAATATCAACCCACTGCAGTACTCCTGCCTGGAGAATTCCATGGACAGAGGAGTCTGGCATATTCCAGGCCATAGCATGGCAAAGAGTTGTACTCGACTGAGTGACTAACACTTTCTTTTCAATAGAAAATACAAAGACTAAAAAAATAAAATAAAATGAAACCATGCAGATAAAAAAATAAAGCTTCCTTGGATAACTTATCCCTGTGTTACCTTATTTAGCAGTGTGATATTGCACAGAACCAGTGTTTAATTCTGTAGTATCAAATAACCTTGAAGTACCCTGCTTGACCACATTAATCATTTTCATTTATCCAATGCAACTGAAAATTTCACAGACTCCCTCTTTTTTTAACCCTACAGTAGGTTAATGCATACTGAGGTTAAGGATGATTATGTATTTTTTAAATTTTCAGTGACTTGTCTATGTGAATGCCTCTATTTTCCATCTTAAGAAATGGGAGAATATAAATTTGGAATACAATGAAATATGGCCACTACTGAAATGTGGCAGTCTTAGTTTAAAATAAAAAAGCTTTGAGATTGTGTACTTAATGTTTAGAGAAATTTTATTGGAAGAAATTTTAAGAGAAGTTGATGTGAAGACAAGCTGAGGGACATTTGAAGATGTTGCTGGATTCATGTAGGAAGGAGGGCCCAGAGCCAAGGAATGCAAGGATTGCAGCTCTAGATGCAGAAAAGGCAAAGAGCAGGGATGCTGCCCTAGATCCTTGGAGTGGGGCCCACCAACATTTTGGTTGTGTCCAGGGAAACCCATTTCAGATTCCTGACTCCATAGCTGTCAGAGAATAGCTGCTGTTCTAAGTCCCTACATGCATGTGCATGCTAAGGCACTTCAGTCATGTCCAACTCTTTGGGACCCTATGGATTGTAACCTGCCAGGCTCCTCTGTCCATGGGATTCTCTAGGCTAGGATACTAGAGTGGATTTCCCTGCTCTCCTTCAGGGGATCTTTCCTACCAGGGATTGAACTCATGTCTCCTGCATTACAGGCAGATTCTTTACCACTAGCATCACCTGGGAAGGCCTCTTAGTTTCTAATGCTGTGGTTAATTATTTTAGCAGCAAAAAGAAGTGAATATAGGGAAAGACAGGCAAGCAGAAGGGGAGGAACAAAGGGAGATATTAGACAGAGTGGAGGAGGGAAGTCTGCTGGGCAGGAGGCAGGAGATGAGGCAGGCTAGCAGGTGGGCAGATCGAAGCAGGAAGTGGGCAAGGACAGGAGTGAGTGACAGCAAGACAGGATGGCAGGCAGGGGCCCTCAGAGCTTGTCCTTGTCCTCAGCTGGATCAGAGGAGCTTCCTGAGCTGTAAGTAGATCCCAGTTTTGGATCTCAGCACAATGACTGGAAGGGGCACAGGGCTCCTGGAGGGATCTGGTGACAGCTCAAAGTGAAACAAGATCAGGGCCATGGCCACCTTCAACTCATTCATGGCAAACTGCTTCCCAGTGCAGTTCCGGGGTTGGGAGATAAAAAGGAAGTAAGCAGAGGCTTCTAACCCCTGCTGAGCACAGGGATTCAGGGCTGTCCTCCACATGGCCCAGCCCTGATCCCTTCCTTACATGTCACACTGAACTCACCACAAAAGCCTTGGTCCACAGTTTCTCCCTGACCTATGACAAAGCCCACCTTTCTAAGGACTAGCTCCTGACTCCTAATTCTGCTCTCAGCAGTAAATCCTGTTGGGGAGCGTCTGCACTATAAGCCATGGAGTCAAGTCAAATGTGTCAGGAAATGTGAAGCAGAACTTTGTTCACTGGTTCACAGGCAGTTTCTGCTTTCAGGCCAGGCCAGGCACTGTAGGGGATGAGGGGGGGCATACTCTCCGGTCCTTGTCTTCCATGGGGAAACACAGGGACATGAATCCCCAGACACAACAAGACAGAATTAGTAAGGAAGTCAGAATGGCAACAGGACATCATGTCTGTCATCTTTATAAAAATGTGATTTCATCTATTTAGTTAGTTTTGGTTGTGATGGGTCTTTGTTGTTCTGTGGGCTTTTCCCTAGCTGTGGAGAATAGGGCCTACACTCAAATTGTGGTGCACAAGCTCCCCATCGCACTGGCCCCTCTTTTTGCAGAGCACAGTCTCCAGAGCTCGTGGGCTTCAGTAGTTGCAGCACGGGGACTCAGAAGTGGTGCATCCCAGGCTCTAGAGCACAGGCTGTGGTGCACAGGCTTAGTTACCCTGTGGCATGTGGGATCTTCCTGGATCAGGGATGGATCTTCCTGGATCCGAGATTGAACCCTCATCACCTGCATTGACAGACTGATTCTTTACCACTGAGTCACCTGAGAAGTGCCCCCACCCCCATGTCTGTCTTGAATAGCGATATTTGTTTCTTTCACTTTTATATTCCAAATTTCTAGTACAGGACTGGGCACACAGTGACAGGCTTAATACATAGTTTTATAGTTGAACAGTGTTAATTAAAAGGAAAAAAAACCAACCCAGACTGAAATGAGTATAGTAAACATTAACTCTGACCTAGAGATAGAGCTGCCTATGCCCCTCTGTCCTCTAGTGGCAACCCCATGAAGTGCAGACATGTCTACAAGAAAGGACTAGACCCTGGCAGAAGCCAAATTCCAGAGTGCATTCTGGAACATTCTTTGCCTCAGACCTATTCTGTGAACATTGAGTCACCAACTGAAAATTTCACAGAATTATGGATTCAGGAAAAAATACGTTTCTGCTAAGAAAGTTATAAAGTTGTGGAAGTTACTATTTCAGTGGAGGATCTGTAGCCATTAAGGTTTTCAGAGCATACATTTAGGAAGTGTATCACCCAGGTCAACAGCTATTTCAAGGGTGCCTTATATTTTACATGCAAGGGACTTTTCAAATGCTAGTGTCAAATACAAAATAGTTCTGTCCAAAAGCACTTGACTGTCTTCTACTTAATGCTTTTTGCCAATATTAGACTGTTTGGATTTTAGGACTGTGGCATATAAGCCCTGCTACACATAAAGATTGCAGCCATGAAATTAAAAGACACTTACTCCTTGGAAAAAAAGTTATGACAACCTAGATAGCATATTCAAAAGCAGAGATATTACTTTGCCAACAAAGGTCCATCTAGTCAAGGCTATGGTTTTTCCAGTGGTCATGTATGGATGTGAGAGTTGGACTGTGAAGAAAGCTGAGTGCTGAAGAATTGATGCTTTTGAAGTGTGGTGTTGGAGAAGACTCTTGAGAGTCCCTTGGACTTCAAGGAGATCCAACCAGTCTATCCTAAAGGAGACCAGTCCTGGGTGTTCACTGGAAGGACCAATGCTGAGGCTGAAACTCCAATACTTTGGCCACCTCATG
>SJYQ01003776.1:129768-162180 GCA_006410935.1 Redunca redunca
AAAAGCAAAGGAGAAAAGGAAAGATATAAACATCTGAATGCAGAGTTCCAAAGAAGAGCAAGGAGAGATAAGAAAGCCTTCCTCAGCGATCAATGCAAAGAAATAGAGGAAAACAACAGAATGGGAAAGATTAAAGATCTCTTCAAGAAAATTAGAGATCTCTTCAAGAAACTTAGAGATACCAAGGGAACATTTCATGCAAAGATGGGCTCGACAAAGGACAGAAAAGGTATGGACCTGACAGAAGCAGAAGATATTAAGAAGAGGTGGCAAGAATACACAGAAGAACTGTACAAAAAAGAACTTCATGACCCAGATAATCACAATGGTGCGACCACTCACCTAGAGCCAGACATCCTGGAATGTGAAGTCAAGTGGGCCTTAGAAAGCATCGCTACGAACAAACCTAGTAGAGGTGATGGAATTCCAGTTGAGCTGTTTCAAATCCTGAAAGATGATATTGTGAAAGTGCTGCACTCAATATGCCAGCAAATTTGGAAAACTCAGCAGTGGCCACAGGACTGGAAAAGGTCGGTTTTCATTCCAATTCCAAAGAAAGGCAATGCCAAAGAATGCTCAAACTACCGCACAATTGCACTCATCTCACACACTAGTAAAGTAATGCTCAAAACTCTCCAAGCCAGGCTTCAGCAATATGTGAATCATGAACTTCCAGATGTTCAAGCTAGTTTTAGGAAAGGCAGAAGAGCCAGAGGTCAAATGGCCAACATCTGCTGGATCATGGAAAAAGCAAGAGAGTTCCAGAAAAACATCTATTTCTGCTTTATTGTCTATGCCAAAGGCTTTGACTGTGTGGATCACAATAAACTGTGGAAAATTCTTAAAGAGATGGGAATATCAGACCACCTAACCTGCCTCTTGAGAAACTTGTATGCAGGTCAGGAAGCAACAGTTAGAACTGGACATGGAACAACAGACTGGTTCCAAATAGGAAAAGGGGTACATCAAGGCTATATATTGTCACCCTGCTTATTCAACTTATATGCAGAGTACATCATGAGAAACGCTGGGCTGGATAAAGCACAAGCTGGAATCAAGATTGCTGGGAAAAATATCAATAATCTCAGATATGCAGATGACACAACCCTTATGGCAGAAAGTGAAGAGGAACTAAAAAGCCTCTTGATGAAAGTGAAAGAGGAGAGTGCAAAAGTTGGCTTAAAGCTCAAATTTCAGAAAACGAGGATCATGGGATCTGGTCCCATCTCTTCATGGGAAATAGATGTGGAAACAGTGGAAACAGTCTCAGACTTTATTTTGGGGGTCTCCAAAATCACTGCAGACGGTGATTGCAGCCATGAAGTTAAAAGACACTTAAGGAAGGAAAGTTATGACCAACCCAGATAGCATATTGAAAAACAGAGATATTACTTTGCCAACAAAGATCCTTCTAGTCAAGGCTATGGTTTTTCCAGTGGACATATATGGATGTGAAAGTTGGACTGTGAAGAAAGCTGAGTGCCGAAGAATTGATGCTTTGGAGTGTGGTGTTGGAGAAGACTCTTGAGAGTCCCTTGGACTGCAAGGGGATCCAACCAGTCCATTCTAAAGGAGATCAGTCCTGGGTGTTCTTTGGAAGGACTGATGCTAAAGATGAAACTCCAGTACTTTGGCCTCCTCATGTGAAGAGTTGACTCACTGGAAAAGACTCTGATGCTGGGAGGGATTGGGAGCAGGAGGAGAAGGGGACAACCGCAGATGAGAAGGCTGTATGGCATCACCAACTCGATGGACATGAGTTTGGGTGAACTCCAGGAGATAGTGATGGACAGGGAGGCCTGTCGTGCTGCGATTCATGGGGTCACAAAGAGTCGGACGTGACTGAGAGACTGAACTGAACTGATGAAGAGAGAGATGCCCACTAAAGCCTGGTGTCTATAAAAACTCTGTAACTCGGTTGTTCAAGCCTCCAAACTGGAAGTGTTAACTCCTCTGGCCTCACCAACGTAGTAAACCTGAATTTTTCAACTTTCCGAATGTGATGCTTGGTTTCTTGACAGACCAACTTCTGCAACAGTATCTCCATCACTCTGAAATAAATAGTGGTCTTTCAAGACAGGCAGTCTGGGCATGACAAAGCACATGAGCACAGATTAGGACTAGCTGACTATGGCCCCAAATTGAGAAGTAAAATAATTCACAGGTTACATTTAGGGGCAACTCAGGTGACAGCCTACATTTATCAAGTGCCATCATGGCCCCTGGGGAGCTTGCAATAACTATTTAATCCCCACACAGGAAGGCAGTCCTGCCCCGTGATGCGATGAAGTCCCTGAGCCTCCAAGAGGTAAGGGATGTGTCTATGATCACAGAACTAGGAAGTGGCAGGGCTGGGATTCAGACCCAGTGGGAGGTGAGCCAATGGGTAGCTTCCAGCCATGGCAGGGCTCTCAGATCTCATCATTGGCTGTTCTCTGCCATCCATCAGAGGGCTCCTCAGAGACTGGACCATCTGACCCATAACAGTGGACTTCCTGAGCTCCTTCCTATACTTAGACCCCATATGGAAGAATCACACCTCCTCTGGTTTCTGTCTGCTCTTCTCTGAAGCCTTCACATCTAAAGGAATTAGCATTTTAGGGCCTATTACAAGACGACATTCAGGAGCAAACATTTGTTGTTGAGCTTTTGCTGTGTTCATGTTCTCTGTCATGCATTTCACACACCTTATCCTAGCTCAGTTCAGTTGTGCAGTGCTCAGTAGTGTCTGACTCTTTGTGACCCCATGAACTGCAGCACACCAGGCTTCCCTGTCCATCACCAACTCCCAGAGCTTGCTCAAACTCATGTTGTCCCCTTCTCCTTCTGCCTTCAATCTTTCCCAGCACCAGGGTCTTTTCTATTGAGTCATTTCTTCATATCAGGTGGCCAAAATATTGGAGTTTCAGCTTCAACATCAGTTCTTCGAATGAATATTCAGGACTGATTTCCTTTAGAATTGACAGGTTTGATCTCCTTGCAGTCCATGGGACTCTGAAGAGTCTTCTCCAACACCACAGTTCAAAGGCATCAATTCTTCAGTGCTCAGCTTTCTGTATGGTACAACTCTCACATCCATACATGACTACTGGAAAACCATAGCTTTGACTAGACGGATGTTTGTCAGCAAAGTAATGGCTCTGCTGTATAATATGCTGTCTAGGTTACTCATAGCTTTTCTTCCAAGGAGCAAGTGACTTTACAGAGTAAATAATTACCTTAAGTTGGATACAATAGTCATGTCATCACACAACTGGAAAAATACATGTGGATTTCTGATCTACCACATGGTCCTACAGAGTGATAAGCTGAGTGGTGAGATGAAGTTTATACTTGCAGGTAAGGAGTATCCAACAGGGAAGGTAATGGGATGGAGGTGCCATCCCCCAGGAGGCTCTGGATCTGTTCTGGCACCTCTGCTGATGCACAGGGTGGGAGACCAGAGAATAGTGGGTCCAGGAGATGCCACTGGTTTCTGTCTCATGACCCTTGAACATGACCTTGTCCACCTCGGCATGGAGGTCCTTGTCAGACAAGCTGCTCCCATTCTCCATCTGTGGAGGCAGGGCCAGTGTGCAGGGTCTGCCCTTCCTGTGTGCTTCTGCCCAAAGGCTCAGGCCTCTCCTGCCCACACTCACTCTGGCAAAGAGGAGGATGTCCAGGAAGTCCAAGGGCCTCCTTTTCCTCTCCTTCTCCAGCTTTCCCTCCTTCTGCAGGTGAGACTTTCTCCCTGTGATAATTGAATCTGTCCCAGAACAGTGGTTGCCAGCCAGAGCTGAGGACTCTGGGGGCCCAGATGCAGCCCCATCATAGCTGCAAATTCTTCTCTATATGGCAGTAGCACATGTGCGTTGAGGTATGTGTCACATAAGATGGGTAATGATGTGTCCATGTGTCTGCAAGAGGGAACAGGCTTGGCTGTAGAAGGGAGTTTCAGCATGTGACAATGTGTTTGTGCACTTAGTGTGTAATGTGTGTGTCTCTAGGGTTGAGCACATTATTCTAGGGGGCTGTGTCTGATGGATGTTTGACAGATATATCTGTTTGAGAGTGAACTGTGGGTTGAGCTTGGTGTGATATGTGCAGATGAAAGAGAGGTGGACTCACCACCATCAGTTGGACACAGTAGGCCATGTGCCCCATGGAGGGCTTCAGGATGTCATGGTAGAAGACTGGGGTCAGCATCCCCCGGTACTGGAACCACATCTGCCCCTCCAACAAAAGAGAACCATTCCCTGGACCACAGATGGGTGTGTGTGGGGGAGGCGGTCAGGGAGACTGGATCAGAGGGGTGACTGGGGACTGCATAGGAGGAACCAAGATTGTCAGAAGGAGGTATGTGACAGGAAAAGTCAGGAAGGCCAGTACAATTCAGGAAAGTGAATTTCCGAAATGGCTGTTGCATTAAGATGTGACAGTTTGAGATAAAGGTTTAAAAAGAGTAGGAAAAACAAGGACCTATGGTATAAAACAAGGAATTACACTTGATATTTTGTGGTAACCTATAAGGGAAAGGAATCCGAATCCGTCTGCTGTATACCTAACACTGCAGAACAAGGTAAATCAACTACATGGGAATAAAAACTGTTTAAAATGAGTTATAAAAAATGCAATGGCAACCCACTCTGGTACTCTTGCCTGGGAAATCCCATGGACACAGGAGCCTGGTAGGCTATAGTCCATGGTGTTGCTGAGAGTTGGACATGACTGAGCGACTTCACTTTCACTTTTCACTTTCATGCACTGGAGAAGGAAATCGCAACCCACTCCATATTCTTGCCTGGAGAATCCCAGGAATGGGAACCTGGTGGGCTCCCGTCTATGGGGTCACCCAGAGTTGGACACGACTGAAGTGACTTAGCAGCGTAAAAAACTCATATATGTTTGAAGTATAATCACATTCTGAAAACATTCAAAAACCTCTTTCCTTTAATAGTCATTATTACTTATTTATTGTACAGAAAAAATTAAGAAAACTGAGACATCTCAGAAGTTTTATCCATAGTGATAGGTCATGAAAGAATCTCCTTTCTGGTACGTGAAGAATAATATTGTACAGTTTATAGGGCTATTTTTTTAATTAAAAAAATTTTAAATTAATTTAGTCTGGTTGTGCTGGGTCTTCGTTGCTATGCGCAGCCTTTTTCTATTTGTGGTGAGTGGGGGAATACATCTGGTGCTTAATAAGAAGAGTTCATGTTAATAAGAGTACTTGTTATCTCTTATTCTTTAGATCTGAGAAAACACTACAGAGATTTGTTGCTACTATCATGACTATTTTTAATAATAATAATACTATGAACTGTCTTCCCTTCCTGATGATTCTCAGCTATCAATCTGTCTCACCCACTATGAACTTACCTCCCATTCCTGACTCTCTCAGGCTTCAAGGATGGCTGGTAGAGAGTCACATACTGACGATGAAGGGCCAGTCTCTGTTGGAATTTCACAGACCCAGGGCATGTACCCAAGAGGGAAGATTTGCTCCTGCTGGCATGTGGGTTTCCTTCTACCTGTCCTTCGCAGGACCACCTTCATGTTGTTAGGGTCAGAGGTCACAGGGCTAACCTTGCTCACCATAGAAATTGAGGACAAATACATGGGAATTTCTCTGTCTTTTTCAGAAGTTGTTGCTGATTCTGTTCCTTTGGAACTATAAAAAGAGCAAAAAATAAAAAACAGCAGCAACTCTGTTTTAAGGTCAAGTGCTTGAGGTAAGGCTAAATGTTTGCACAGGCATGGCGAGATGGTTCTGAGGGTATCCACAGAGATCAAAGACTAGAACGGCTGAGTCAGACTCTGATCCAGACTTCTAGTATCTCTCCAGAACTTGACCTAAGATCTGATTTAGTTTCCTTGTTTGTTTCTCACTCAGAACTGCCATTAGAACTTTAAACACAGTGAATGCTTGACAAATGTTCAGGGATTAACTCCATGGAGTACAAAACATTTTCATAGGCTTATGTAAAACTTAAGGCAAACCTGTATGAGTGGGGAATATTACTTGATCTTGTTTCACTGAAGAATGAGGAAACCCATGTAAAGGATATATACCCAGGTGAGAGCATTTAAACCCAAAGCTGCTGACCCCAAGGTGTCCCTTCCTAGGATTCCCAAGACTCCCTGGGTGCCTCTCTTATCACATTTCCATTCAGTGTTCTATGTATCATGTTGACAAGCTTGTCTTTCATATCTACCATCCCTGTTTTTAGAGTGAGTGTAGAGCATGTTCATAGGGATTAAGCCTCACTTTTCAAAGAAGCAATAAGTTCATGAAGAAGGAATGAGTACATGTAGGAGTGATGAGTGAGTTTAATACAAAATTCTGTTTGTAAGTGTCAGAATCAGAGCTAATGTAGGAAAGAAGGAAGCACAAAAATAGAGCTGGGGCTCAGGAGCATCTCACAGAGCTCAAGGGGAGGGGGAGCCAGGGTGTGGAAGGGGAGAACCAGGGACTGGAGGGCTTCTACGGCTGCGTCTCCCATTCCTTCTCTCTGTACATCCATGCAGCTATCCCTCTGCAAGGGTCTAAGGAGGCTCTACCTTGAACCAGACAGTTTTCTAGGGGTTGGTGTTACAGTCATGAATCAACAGACACAGTCCCTGTCCTTGCACAGCTGGGTCCGGTTGGTGGAGGAGGGAATGTCTACCCTTCTGGGGTTGGCACATTTCCCCATTCTGCCACTCTTAAGCCTGAGGGGCCCTGTTGAATCCTGTTCCAAGACTCTGATTCTAATATCATGGCAAGTGGTCCATCTGTTACAATCAACTGTGGCTGGGGTGAATAGGCCTTCCAAAGACCCACCCTCTGTGAGGGAAGAGATCTAGAAGCAAGTGAGCTGAGAAGGCATCCCATAATGTTTCCACCACAGTGGATGCCAAGTACATGAAAGAGTAGGTGGGTAGATGAGCTGAGTTATTCATTTATTTGATACCTATATGTTGAGGACTTACTTTGGATCAATTGCCTTCCTAGGAGCAAGAGATTCAGCAGTGAGCAACAGAATCCTTGCCTTTATGGAGCTCCTGTTCTAGTAGGGGCTGACAATCCTGCCCTAACCTGAGACATGTCCTGCTTGATGGCATTCTGGGGGCTGCTCTGTGTTCCAAAGTCATGACCATCATTTGCTCTGCCTTGTTCTACTGATCCAGTGCAGGGACTGACCTTTAGGAGCCTCTTAACACTCCAGCTATGTTACCTAGTTTTCTTGGATCTCCTCTGGTGGGTCCAGAGGACTTGGTCGTCTTTTCTGATTGCTTGGGGTCCAAGAAAGCCAGATGCCTGCAAATCCTTCTTCCTGGGCATGTCCTTTGTTCAACCCAATTAAGTTGGCATTCTAATTTCTAACTGTGCCAATAACACAGGTATTGATAAAAATCTAAGAGCTAGAAATATTTGGTTGCAATTGCTATATTAGACCAGCAGAAATTGAGAGATGATTAATTACCATGTGTTTGTGTTAGTAGCTCAGCCATGTCCTACTCTTTACCACTTCATAGACTGCAGCCTGCCAAGCTCCTCTGTCCCAAGAATTCTCCTAAGTACTGCAGTTCTCCAATATACTCTAAAGTGTAATGGAGTGGTAGCTGTACCACTCTCCAGGGGATCCTCCCGTTTCAGGGATCAGACCCAGGTCTCCTGCATTGCAGGCAGGTTCTTTATAATCTGAGCCATTATGGAAGCTGCTGCTGCTAATTTGCTTCAGTTGTGTCTGACTCTGTGCGACCCCATAGACGGCTGCCCACCAGGCTCTGCCGCCCCTGGAATTCTCCAAGCAAGAACACTGGAGTGGGTTGCCATTTCCTTCTCCAATGCATAAAAGTGAAAAGTGAAAGTGAAGTCACTCAGTCGTGTCTGACTCTTCGAGACCCCATGGACTACAGCCTACCAGGCTCCTCCATCCATGAGATTTTATGTTTTACACCATTATTGCTCCATTTTCTGGAAGAGTATGTTTTTAAAGTTAACAAAGAGGGAAAACACAGCAAAGTTGCCAACTTTGCAGTGAAAAAAATATCTGTGTCCTTGACAGGTTATATTTTCATAGTTTTATGCAGTGTAAGTTAGCTTTGCAATGGGGAACTTGAGTTTTATCCTTACTCATGCATGATGTATGTTTCAGAACTTAACAGCTGAAATTTCAAAGAACTTCTTACATTACCTGTTTAACATACTGATGTGCAACTGGAACATATTACAAGGATATTACTCATTATTTGCCACTGTGGGCTAAGTTTACTATACTGGTCTTAGATATAAAAGTTCACATTTGAATTTACTAAGTTAGAGTCAGAACTCATAAGGGGAGGGAAGGGCCTTAAATATAAAAGACAAACAGCAGTTTGATTAAGCAGTAATTTTCAGTTTACTAGATGAAACAGACTTGCAATGTAGTCTGCATGAATGCAAAATAAGCCGTCTACAGCAAGTGATAAGGAAACTGGGCAAAAAAGAAAAAAAGCATACATTGGAAAAGAAGATTCTCTTGAGATAAAAAAATCAAACCATTATTATAAAGGAATTTACCAAGAACTGCTATATTTCCCCCATCCCATTTGCTGGAAGTCAACAAGAGCAAATAGCACTTTGTGTTCATGTCAAAAAGTCAGATCAGGGCATCCTAACGCAAAGCAAAAAAAGAAGAAGAAAATCCCTAACCCTCTCCCCCAAACCGCAGAGTTCAAATTCAAAAGAAGAGAAAGTGGCAATTGAAAGAGATGAAGATGGCGATAATCCTATGAATGTGTTTTTGATTTCTGTCCTTTCTGGGGGATGAGTGGAGAATGCTCATTAGGATTTGTAGTCAGAGGTTAACCATGTGAGCCCCTCCTAGAGTCCGTCCCCCGAGGTGGCACAGGAGGGCTGCACATACCAGTTCCTGTCCCGAATCCGGGTCAGGCCCAGTTACTCCTGGATCTCGTGGGGTTCATGGCATCGGGGAGGTCCTGCTTGTTGGCAAAGATGAGGATTATGGCGTCCCTCATCTCCCGGTCATTGATAATGTGGTGCAGCTCCTGGCAGGCCTCGTCGATGCGGTCGCGGTCGGCGCAGTCCACTATGAAGATCAGACCCTGGGTCCCAGTGTAGTAATGCCGCCAGAGCGGCCGGATCTTGTCCAGGCCGTCCACATCCCATACGTTGAACTTGACGTTTCTGTAAGTCACCGTCTCCATGTTGAAACCCACAGTGGGGATGGTGGTCACTGACTGGCCGAGCTTCAGTTTGTACAGGATGGTTGTCTTGCCGGCTGCGTCCAGGCCCAACATGAGGATCCACATTTCCTTCTTCCCGAAGATCTTAAGATAGCACCTTCCCCAGCGCGTCACAAGAGCCGGGGTAGGGGCATGAGTAAGACGATTCACATAAGGGAAATTATCTACTACTGACTCTGAATACAATGTAATGGCCATCAGTGAAATGGGAAGATCAGTGAAAGTGTTTTAATGCTTCCATGTGTCAACCTTAGCTCAGAAAATGACAACTGCACCCCAAAAAAGACCACAATTTCTCAAAATCAAAATAATCTGGAAATCTAATACAACAACATCCGTGAACAAACTGGGCTTTAGCTGTCTCCCTGTGGCTGATTCTAACAGTCCTCGTCTTAGCTCCACTCTGCTGATAATGACTGAGACTCCTTCTCTTGAAGAGACTGGCCCCACAGTGAGCCCCCACCCCCTCTAACCCCCAGCCCCTCCCTGCCACAGGGCTGAGCGCTGGCTCATTCAGTGGGTAGGCTGCGCTTCCCCAGCCTGCAAGCGGCTCATTTCTCTCTTCCTCTCTCTCTCCACACACCTGGGCTGAGCATCCCTCCAGGTCAGTCTCTGTGCTGAGTTCAGGGGTACAGGGAGGGGATGATACCTCAGCCCAGGAAACTCACAGCACACTGTATAAGGGAAGAACGCCCAGAGATAACCAGACCCAGTTTAAGGGCACAAGTCAAATATCAGCACCCTTTGCTAGACGTCATCCTTGAGGCTGGTCACTCTGTCTGGGAATGTCAGTTTTAAGCAAAGTCCTGTGTTCCACAAAATCAAGCCAGTTGGCCCACTCTACCTGACGTAACTCCCCACACAGTAGGTGTCACTCTTTTCCTTGACATGACAGCTTCTTAGATTCCTGTCTGTTGTCTCCGCACGCAGCGTACCCACAGGGCTGACCCATCAGACTGATGTCTATGTCCAAGGCAAGCTCAGGTCCAGGCAGGGAGGGTGGGATTGAGAAATGGTTAGGGAAGCATCTGGAAGCCTGTGAGAACAGCTGAAGATGCTCAGCCTGGAGAACAGGGAGACTCAGGAAGGAACAGCTGTTGCCTTCTAAGGGCAGGGCTGCCAGGACAGCCTGAGATCTCCCTAAGGAAGGGGTGTCTGACAGACCCGAGGTTACCAGCACAGGGCCTGAAGAGGAGTGAGCTCCCAGGACTGGGTGAGGGGCCAAGACCTGAGAGGTTAGCTGGCTTTTCCCCAGGAACCATGTGATTGTTACACAACAAGACTTTGTCCTGTGGACTTGTTGACCATAACCATACTCTAAGTACCCGAGCCATTCTGGCTCTCCGGTCCCCTGTCTTACCCTCTCCTACCTACCTCTTTGTTGTGACTGAGGCTAATTAACAACCCTTAAGCACATTTGTATAATCACATTGCAATGACTGGTTAGTCATGCAAGGCTTTTCTGGGTCTTTGTGACCCCATGGACTGTAGTCCACTAGGCCTCTCTGTCCATAGAAATTTCCAGGCAAGTATGCTAGAGTGGGTTGCTATGCCCTCTTCCAGATGATCTTCCTGACCCAGGGATCAAACCTGGGTCTCCTGCATTGCAGGTAAATTCTTTATTGTCTCAGCCTCCAGGGAAGCCCTATGATCACATTGGAATGATTGGTTTTACAATATCAATACATAATTACGTCTCCATTCAAATACATGAGAATCTTAATGAAGTTTTATCCTTGATCTTAATTATGGTATTTTCCTACTAATAGGTTTACTTTGAGCTGCAACCAGAAAATGTGCTCACTTTGGACTATACCCCTCACTTTCCATCATCCATAGAGGAACCAACACCAGTTTCAGTCCTACTTCACGGAAGTACTACAGTTATAGCAGGAGTAGTTCTAGAAATTCCCTTTTATACTATGTTAGAAAACAATTATATAATCAGCGATTTTACACTCTGCTTAGGAACCTTTAATACACAGTTTGTTGCAACCTGTTCTTAAAGAAAAAAATGGTATTTTAAAACTTGTCGCTTTTTTCTGAGAAAACTTCAGCTAGACTCAATAAGAAAAAAAAAAGATATTACAAAAATATTACAAGTGATACCACAGAAACACAAGGTACCTAAGAGAAGACTATGAACAATTACATGCCAACAAATTTGATGACCTAGAAGAAACAGAAAAATATCTAAAAGCGTACAACCTACCAAGTATGAAACATGAAGAAAAGAGAAAATCTAAACTTACTGATTACTAGTAAGGAGATTGAATCAGTAATCAAAAACCTTCAATAAACAAATTGTCTAGGACCAGACAGCTTCACTGGTGAGTTCTACCAAAACTTTGAAGAAGAATTCATACCGATCCTTTTCAAACTTATCTCCAAATAGGTGAGAACACTTCCAAACCCTTTATACAAAGCCAGTATTACCCTGGTAACAAAACCAAATAATGATATCTCAAGAAAAGAAAATTTCAGGCTAATATCTGTTGGACATAGATATAAGCATCTTCAACAAAATATTAGCAAACTGAATTCAATAATAATTTAAAAAGTGGAAGCATGAAAGTCCCCACATACCCAAAGCAATCTTGAGAAAATGAACAAATCTGGAGGTATCATGCTCCCAGACTTCAGCCTAGACTACAAAGCTGTAGTAATCAAAGCAATACAGTATTGTCATAGAAATGGACACATAGATCATTGACATAGAACAGAGATCCCGGAAATAATCCCATACATATGTGTTTGGTTAATTCATAACTAAGGAGTCAAGAATATAGGATGGGAAAAAGATAATCTCTTTAACAAGTGGTGTTGGGAAAACTGGACCGTAACATGCAAAACAATGATGCTGAACCACTATCTTACAGTTAACTGAAAAGAGATTAGAGACATGAACACAAGCTCAAAAGATCCTAAAACTCCTTAGAAGAAAACATCAGTGATAAAGTCCTTGACATCAGTCTTGGCAATAACTTGTTGAATTTGACACCAAAAGCAAAACTAACCAAGTGGGATATAACACATAGGTTAAACTGAAAAGCTTCTGCACAGCAAAGAAAGTGATCAACAAAATGAAGAGGCAACCCACCAGACGGGAGAAAATATTTGCCATTCATATATCTAATAAAAGGTTGGTATATAAAAATGTATAAAGAACTCATAAAATTAATAGCAGACTTATATATCTGATTAGAAATGAGTAGAAGATATGGATAAACATTTTTAAAAAGAAAACATATAGATGACCCACAGGTGCATGAAAAGGTGCTAAATATCAATAATCATCAGGGAAATGCAAGTCAAACCACAATGAGTTATCACCTTACAACTGTTAAAATGCTTATAACCAAAAAGACAAGAAATGTGTTAGCAAGGATATTGAGAAAAGGGAATGAAGGAAAGTTATATGGCTCAAAATAGCTTGGAGTTAAAACTCCCCTCCTGGTCTTCCCCATCATTCTGTGCAAATCAAAGAACTCTCTCACCTGAAAAAAAAAAAAAAGAAAAATGGACATTAAGGTTGATTATGCTCAGCTCCCAGCTGGTCCAGCCTCTGGCTGATCTCCAAAATTCCTTGCCTCAGCCGTTTAAGAGAGAACTACTCCGAATAACCTTGGAGAAGAACAGGCCCCCTTAAGACAGTGGAGTTCCACATATATGCCTATATATACTTACTCTTTTCTTGGGTTAGCACAGCAGCTCACTAATGTGACTGCTGCCCCTTCTCACCTCATTAGAGGTGATCTGTTCCTGTAAAGTGCCAGTCTCGTTCTTTTTCCAAACCTGGCTTTCTCTAACTCCCTTACCCTACACTTTTTGGTGCCAGGACCCGGGAGATTGAGGTTCCTTCTTGTTCTCCATGGCCAGCTCTTTGGAGTGTCGAAGCCTGCTGAACTCACTTTCCTGCCTGAGCTTTCAAGACCTCCTCGAGAGGACGCCTCATGCCTTCGTGAGCAGTATAAGCCCTGTGTAAGGGCTTTATTGGTTTTCCATGTAACCCAAGGAATATTGGTCTCTCTCTCTCTTCCTTTTTTGTCTACACTTTCTTTTCCATGAGACTGACCAACTCCAGGGCAGAGGCCTTTTGCCATTCGACCTCTCTCCATCCACCATGAATTCTCGCCTGACCCAGCAGCCCAGGTAAGCTCAGATGGTACTCTAGAGTGCCATAGACTATCATCCTTTCTGGGTTCCCAGGGAACCCTCTGGCCAAAAGGCCCTTTGGGGAGGTACTTGGGAGACGCCCCTCCCTCCTGCAGAGTCTCTCTCTTTGCCCAGTCAAAAGATTAGGTGACCACCTTTTCTCTCGATTGGACAGTCAGTAGCCATTTGCTATAGGGTCAAGCCAATCTGTCCCACAGGACTCTCCCTGCATAAAACGAAACCTCAAACCTCTACTCTTGACCGATCTCAAGGTTCATAAACTCGAGTCACTTTGCCCTCAAATTTGGCCTCAATAAAAACTGGATAACCAAAACTGCTGGCGAGATCGGGACTTTCGATTTCAATATTTTATCAGATCTCACTAACTTCCTCAAATGGAATGGCAAGTGGTCGGAGGTCCCCTATATTCAAGCCTTCTGGGACCCTAGAAGCTGTCCCTCTCTCTGCAAGGACTGTTCTAGCTATCAAATCCTCCTCTGTTCTCTCTCCCTCTCCATTACTAAAAGAATCCAAGTCTAAAGCCCGTAAAAGGCCCCCTAAACTCTCAGCCCCTGATTGCGACCCAGCAGATGAGCCTCCTCCATACCACCCCAGAGAGAAAGCTTCCTGGGACCAGACCCCATCCTTTAGCTTTTCCTCCTCCAAAACAGGAAGTGATGACTCTGAAACCCCAAAAGAGATTTCCACCCTCCCTCCATCGGCCAGGACCCGAAGCAAACACATGTTTCCTCTCAGAGAGGTAGTGGGACCGGAGGGCCCTACATGGGTTCATGTGCCTTTCTCAATTTCTGATATGAGCCAAATTAAAGGAAGATTAGGATCCTTTTCAGAAAATCCTACTAGATACAGAAAAGAATTCCTCTGCCTTACAGAAGCATATCATTTAACCTGAAATGATCTTTGTTACAGCTTAAATGCCACTTTAACCCCTCATGAAAAGGAACAGATATGGCAGGCAGCCTGGACTCATGCTGATCAGCTCCATAACCAAGATAGGACTAATCCAGTGGCTGATGATGCAGTGTCCGTTTAACTCAGCCACGATAGACATATCAAGCTGGTGATGGTGGCATCTGGTACCTACATCATATAATCACCTGTTTACTAGAAGGAATGCTAACAAGCTCTCACATTCATGTTAACTAAGCTCTCACATTCATGTTAACATAGCTTTGTTCACTATGAACAAAGCTAGTGGGGGTGATGGAACTCCAGTTGAGCTATTTCAAATCCTGAAAGATGATGCTGTGAAAGTGCTGCACTCTATATGTCAGCAAATTTGGAAAACTCAGCAGTGGCCACAGGACTGGAAAAGGTCAGTTTTCATTCCAATCCCTAAGAAAGGCAATGCCAAAGAATGCTCAAACTACCGCACAATTGCACTCATCTCACACACTAGTAGAGTAATGCTCAAAATTCTCCAAACCAGGCTTCAGCAATACATGAACTATGAACTTCCAGATGTTCAAGCTGGTTTTAGGAAAGGCAGAGGAACCAGAGATCAAATTGCCAACATCTGCTGGATCATAGAAAAAGCAACAGAGTTCCAGAAAAACATCTATTTCTGCTTTATTGACTATGCCAAAGCCTTTGAGTGTGTGGATCACAATAAACTGTGGAAAATTCTTCAAGAGATGGGAATACCTGACCACCTCACCTGCCTCTTGAGAAACCTGTATGCAGGTCATGAAGCAACAGTTAGAACTGGACATGGAACAACAGTGGTTCAAATTGGAAAAGGAGTACATCAAGGCTGTATATTGTCACCCTGCTTGTTCAGCTTATATGCAGAGTACATCATGAGAAACGCTGGGCTGGAGAAAGCACAAGCTGGAATCAAGATTGCTGGGAGAAATACCAATAACCTCAGATATGCAGATGACACCACCCTTATGGCAGAAAGTGAAGAAGAACTAAAGAGCCTCTTGATGAAAGTGAAAGTGGAGAGTGAAAAAGTTGGCTTAAAGCTCAAATTTCAGAAAACTAAGATCATGGCATCTGGTCCCATCATTTCCTGGGAAATAGGTGGGGAAACAGTGGAAACAGTGTCAGACTTTATTTGGGGGGCTCCAAAATCACTGCTGATGGTGATTGCAGCCATGAAATTAAAAGACACTTACTCCTTGGAAGGAAAGGTATGACCAACCTAGATAGCATATTCAAAAACAGAGATATTACTTTGCCAACAAAGGTCCATCTAGTCAAGGCTATGGTTTTTCCAGTAGTCATGTATGGATGTGAAAGTTGGACTGTGAAGAAAGCTGAGCACCGAAGAATTGATGCTTTTGAACTGTGGTGTTGGAGAAGACTCTTGAGAGTCCCTTGGACTGCAAGGAGATCCAACCAGTCCATTCTAAAGGAGATCAGTCCTGGGTGTTCTCTGGAAGAAATGATGCTGAAGCTGAAACTCCAGTACTTGGTCCACCTCATGCAAAGAGTTGGCTCATTGGAAAAGACTCTGATGCTGGGAGGGATTGGGGGCAGGAGGAGAAGGGGACGACAGAGGATGAGATGGCTGGATGGCATCACCAACTTGATGGGCATGAGCTTGGGTGAACTCCGGGAGTTGGTGATGGACAGGGAGGCCTGGCATGCTGTGATTCATGGGGTCGCAAAGAGTTGGACACGACTGAGCGACTGAACTGAACTGAACTGGACTGAACGATAAGATTAGGGAGGTGACTCAAGAAAAAGATGAAAATCCTGTCCTTTTTCTTTCATGGCTTACTGAGGCGGTCCAAAAATATACTAATCTAGATATTTCCACCCCTGCCAGACTTCTATACATACTTGTCCAGTTCATTAGCCAGTCACCCCCAATATTCGCCAAAAATGATGCCAGTAAGAGAAGGGCCCCGAAACCCTTCAGCGAGATCTCCTAGAAATAGCCTTTAAAGTTTTCAACAAAATGGAGGAAGAAGCAAAAAAAATGAAAAAGAAAAGGAACAAAAGGCCAAATATGCTTTATTTGCTGCAACTATCCAAGAAAAAAAATTCAACCCCTTTGGCCCATCAACCTCAGCCCACTCATATGGAACCTCACCCTCCAGGCCCCTGCTTCAGATGTAACCAAACGGGACACTGGCCTAAGTCTTGCTCAAACCCCTAGCCACCCACCAAACCCTGCCCCACTGCGAACAATGGGGCCACTGGAAAATGGATTGTCCTCAGACACTACACACCAAATCTCGGGGTCCACCCCAGGCCCAACAACAATGGGCCCGGAACCAGACTCGGGGGGGGGGCCCTGGCACCCCAGACCATGGTTCTTCAGATGAGGTGAGAGATGATCCAATTGTGGCTGAGTTATTCCAGTGACAGAGCCCAAGCTCCAGACCCCAAGTCCGCCCCATACAGACGGACTTGGAACTTCAGGTAATTGGCACGGTGGCTGGACACAAAATCTCGTTCCTAATAGACACTGGAGCAGCCTTTTCACTTTTAACCTCCTTTAAGGGCTCTCTCCAACCTTCAAAAGTGGGCATCGAAGGGGTCTCAGGCATCCCTTTTTATCCCCAAATAACCCCTCCTCTCCTTTGTTCCATTGGTAAGGCAACACTAACACACTGTTTTACAGTAGTTCCTCAGTGCCTAATGGCATTGATGGGACGTGATCTCTGGCCAAGCTACAAACTTCTATAAACCTCCCAATTTTAGGTCCCATATCAATTCTTTGCATCCAATGGCACCCGAACCCCTGGCCAGCCCTTACTCCCAAAACCTGCCCCCTGACCTTCCCCCGACAGATCCTCAGGTCTGGGACACTGAAGCCCCATTGGTAGCCCGACACTATTCCCCATACAGATCTTTCTTAAAAATCCCTCTCAAGTAATAACACAAACTCACCATACCCTGACCACAGAATCCCGACAAGGACTTAAACCAATAATCTCCCAACTGCTCATAGCCGGCCTTTTGAGGCCTATCTGATCTCCTCTTAATTCTCCTATACTGGCAGTCAAAAAGGGACCCCATTCCTGGCATCTAGTCCAAGATCTTCACAAGATCACTGCTACTGCTAAGTCACTTCAATCGTGTCCGACTCTGTGCGACCCCATAGACAGCAGCCCACCAGGCTCCCCCATCCCTGGGATTCTCCAGGCAAGAACACTGGAGTGAGCTGCCATTTCCTTCTCCAATGTACGAAAGTGAAAAGTGAAAGTGAAGTCACTCAGTCGTGTCCGACTCTTAGCGACCCCGTGGACTGCAGCCCACCAGGCCCCTCCATCCATGGGATTTTCCAGGCAAGAGTACTGGAGTGGGGTGTCATTGCCTTCTCTATGCCATAATACCTGTATATCCCATGGTCACTAATCCCCACACCCTTCTCTCACATATTCCCCAGACACACTCTATTTCACGGTATTAGACCTCAAAGATGCTTTCTTTACTATATCTCTACACCACTCCTCACAGCCCCTATTTGCCTTCACCTGGACAGATCCAGACACATATCAATCTCAACAATTAACTTGGACCGTTTTACCACAAGAGTTTAGAGATAGCCCTCATTTTTTCGGTTCAGCCCTCCAAAGAGACCTATAAACTTTAGACCTAGGCTCTACTACCTTACGCCAATATGTAGATGATTTACTGTTATGTAGTTCCTCTAGCCACAACTGCCTAGTCCACACGGCGACGGTATTAAATGCCCTAGGCAACTGGCGCTACAGAGTCTCGCTCTCCAAAACACAAATAGTTTCCACCACTGTCAATTACATGGGATTACTTCTCACTCCCACATCTAAAATAATCCCAGCTCAGAGACTTCGAGCCTTGACACAGACCCCCAGGCCCCAAACCAAGAGGGAACTTCTTTCTCTATTAGGTCTATTAAACTTCTTCCGAATATGGGTCCCAAATTTTGCCTTCCATGCAAAACCTCTCTACCAAGCTACTCGAAGAAACTTGGATGAACCCTTATTGGCCCCCACCTCTCTCCCCACCCCAATACAGACTCTTATCAAACATTTACTACAGGCCCCTTCTCTTTACTTACCTGATTACACCAAGCCTTTTTTCCTTTTTGTACATTCTTGACAAAGACTTGCCTTAGGGATTCTGTGCCAAAAAAGGGGAGACATATGGGGTCCTCTAGCTTACTTATCTAAACAACTTGATCTCATCATGCTCGGATGCCCACCTTGTCTCCAAGCCTTAGCTGCAACCACCCTCTTAATACCTGAAGCCCAAAAACTAACCCGAAATGCTCCTCTAAATGTATGCTCACCTCATTCCTTCAAAGACTTACTCTCTCATCGGGCTTTCCTTTCTCTGCCCCCTGCTCGACTACAGATCCTCCACTCTCACCTCCTTGACACATCCCTTTCTTTTATGCCTTGTAAATCTCTTAATCCTGCTAGCTTACTCCCCACACCAGATCCAGAAGCAGAACACCTATCTCGTGACTGTGTTCAGACCTTAGATATGACACTTACTCCCTTTGAACATATAACTGATCAGCCCCTTCCTGACCCCAAAGTCCCATCCTGGTTCATAGATGGCAGTGCCCAGAAACAAGCCCCATTTGGGGCTGGATATGCTATAGTTCAGGGAAAGCCCCACAAAGTTATCCCCCCTCGCCTCATCAAGTAAGCCACATTCCCAGCTCACACGTCCTCACAACAGGCTGAACTGATAGCTCTTACACAAACTTTGACCCTAGCCAAAGGCCAAAAGATAAACATTTTTACACTGACTCCAAATATGTCTATAACATATTACATTCTAACATAATCTGGAGGAATAGAGGATTCCTCACTCAGAAGAGCACACTTATTCTCAATGCTTCTTTTATTTCTGAACTCCTCCATACGACTCAGCTCCCAAAACAAGCTGCTGTAATACATTGCCAGGGACATCAGCGACATAGTCCTATCTCCTTTTATAACAATATAGCAGATCATGAAGCAAAGCGGCAGGCCACCTCTGTTAGTCCTGTCTTTGCTGCTGCTGCTGCTAAGTCGCTTGAGTTGTGTTGGACTCTGTGCGACCCCATAGATGGCAGCCCACCAGGCTCCCCTGTCCCTGGGATTCTCCAGGCAAGAACACTGGAGTGGGTTGCCATTTCCTTCTCCACTGCAGGAAAGTGAAAAGTGAAAGTGAAGTCGCTCAGTCGTGTCCGACTCTTAGCAACCCCGTGGACTGCAGCCCACCAGGCTCCTCCGTCCATGGGATTTTCCAGGCAAGAGTACTGGAGTGGGGTGCCATTGCCTTCTCCGAGTCCTGTCTTTACTATAGCCCAAATTGACAAGCCTGACATCCGCACATTACTTTCATATTTACATTCCCTTTTCCACCCCTCTGCAAAAGTACTTAAGACTTTCCTTCAAAACGTTATTGAGTTAACTAAGGACGATGTGACTTACAAAAATAATCTTACCCAAAAGTGCACCATTTGTCAGCGGACAAATCCTTATTCTAACATTTGCCCCCCTCCTTTTCCCACCCACCAAATTCATGGACATCTTCCTGCACAAGACTGGCAGGTAGATTTCACCCACATGCCACCTGTAAAAAGGGTTAAATTTTTCCTAGTCTTCGTAGATACATTTTCTGGATGGATTGAAGCTTTCCCAACTACTGAGAAATGAGCCCCTACTGTGGCTCAGCTTATTCTTACTGAAATCCTCCCAAGGTTTGGAATGCCTTCCTCCCTCCAGTCTGACAATGGGCCCTAGTTCACATCCCAAATCACCCAAAATATTGCACGAGCCCTTCAAGTTCCTTGCAGGTTTCACATTCCTTATCATCCCCGGTCTTCCGGTAAGGTTGAGAGAGCCAACCAAGTCCTAAAAGAAACTGACCAAATTAATGATCGAACTTCATCAGGACTGGACTAAACTCCTCCCTTTAGCCCTCTTGAAGGTCTGGGCCTTACAAAAAAAAAAAAACCCTTACATATCAGTCTATTCAATGGGAGTCCCATAATACCTTTGGGTCTTCCCCCCTCCCAGGATGGTCCCAAACTGCCGTCCCGCCTTCCTTTTCCTTTACTTGCCAAAATACGAGATGCCCCTTGGCAACATATGGATAACTTACTCCCTTGACCACACCCCAATCTTCCATACCCATTCCTTCAAATAAGAGACAAAGTTTATATGACAACTCAGTCCCACTCAGATCTAACCCCAAAATGGCAAGAGCCCTAAACGGTAATTCTGCTGACCCCTACCACTGCAAAATTAAAAGAAATCACCCCTTGGTACACATAACTCGGTTAAAAAAGTTTATGCAGCCAAATGATGAAAATGCTTGCCAGACTAATACTTATCAAGTTTCTCACACAGGCCCTACAACTCTAAATTTCTCATGGCTTCCACCAGCCCCAACTGGGGATGGTTGAGCCTGTCAGTTTCACAGCTGCAATTATTCCTGGAACAACTTCTGGCAGATATCTGGGTCTCGAGTCTTCAAGGATCCACATTTGAAGACGTTGAAAACTACATCTCCACCCTGTGGCTACAGGGAACCTTTTGTAACTTTTAATCCCTTTGAAATCCAATTCTTTTCCATAGTATTCTATCTTATATTCACTTCCCTAAATGTTGTTTAACATCTTCTTCTTATCCTCTCTTCTTCCTCTGACCTACGAACTCCTTCAAAATTCTAACCTCAACTATCTATTCTGGACTCTTAATTTAACCCACACCCTTCTCAATGCCTCTAACCCACAATTGGCTAAAGACTGCTGGATATGTTTATCCGTAACTCTTCTGGGAGATTCAGCTCCCCGACTCCACATCCATCCTTGACTAGACCACAGGTAACATGTCCCTACACCACTCATAATGTGGAGAGCCTTTATTCGTCTCAAATCTTAAATATCTTCACACTAGTGACCAAATCTGAAATTCAGACATACTCTTAAAATCTTTACTCACCGAACTTCCCTCCTTCAATGAAAAACTTCCAATAGGAGGCCCTATTGCCCAGAGAATAACACTGTTACAACCAGTTCCTTTTTGCATATCCAGAAATTCTCGAAACAGTTCGTATGACTAACCTGTGGGCACAATCCCTAACTTCATGTGCAACCATACCTCCACCTTACTCTTTGCCACTAGAAAGGCTATATATAATGTTTCTGGTCCTACAGGACACTCTTTAACCTTTACAAGATGATTTCCTTCAGCATATTCCTCCACTTCTCCTATCGTAGGGGCTACCTTAGCGTGGTCTCTGAGCGTCCTTGAACGAATGATCAAAACACCCCCTCGACTTCTCTTGGCCATCGACTTCAGCTGTTGTATTATGACACCTGGCCTATTTTTCCTGTATGGAATGTCTACATACCTCTGTTTACCTACTAATTGGACTGGAACTTGCACCCTGGTATACTCCAGTCCAAACATTTTAATAGCCCCCAATGATCAACCCTTGCCCATTCCTCTCATCCACAAGCCAATAAAACAAGCCATTCATTTCATTCCCCTCTTAGTAGGACTAGGAATAGCAGCTGGAACTGGAAGAGGAACTGCCGGCTTAACCACCTCCATCCAAAACTACCAGACACTATCTAAAGACCTATCAAACAGCCTCCATGAAATAGCTCAAGGCCTAATAGCTATCCAAAATTAACTCGATTCCTTGGCAGCCATAGTATTACAAAATAGAAGGGGATTAGATCTGCTCACTGCAGAGAAGGGAGGTCTGTGCCTTTTTCTAGATGAATCCTGCTGTTTCTATGCCAACCAGTTCAGTAATGTCCAAGGAGCTGCAAAAAAACTTACAGATCGAGCCTCATGAATCCGCCAGATACTAAGCAGCTACTGGCAGTCATGGTTAACAGATTGGAACTGGATGCCTTGGGTTTTACCCCTTCTTGGACCATTCATTTTTATCATCCTCCTACTCACCTTTGGGCCTTGTTTGTTTAATCTTTTCCAGGGATTCCTCCAAGACCGAATCTGAGCCATTTCCCGAGACCAAGTCAAGACTGTTCTTTTGCTTGAGACCCTGATGGCTAGAATAGAAAATCAACACTATGGGCCTTAGACTTCCTTCCTCCCAGACCACAAACCCCGACTCTCATTTATCAGCACGAAGAAGCCCTGAACATTAACAGTGCGCATCTCTCTTTCTCTTTTTGTATATATTCCTTAGGGTCTGGAATGAAGGAAAGTTACATGGCTCAAAATAGCCTGGAGTTAAAACTCCCCTCTAGGTTCTCCCCATCATTCTATGCAAAACAAAGAACTCTCACACCTGAAGAAAAAAAATGGACATTAAGGTTGATTACGCTCAGCTCATAGCAGGTCCAGCCTCTGGCTAATCTCCAGAATTCCTTGCCCCAGCAGTTTAAGAGGTAACTACTCTGAACAACCTTGAAGAAGAACAGGCCCCCTTAAGACAGTAGAGTTCCACATGTATACCTATACATACCTGCTCTTTTCTTGGGTTGGTGCAGCAGCTCACTAATCTGCTGCTCCTTCTTGCCTCATTAAAGGTGATCTGTTCAGGCTGCGACGGTGCAGGAATGGCTGAGAGGAGCTACCTGAGTCCGAGGTCACGGGTGGCGGCCGAGAGGAGCTACCTGAGAAGCGGTGGCTGTGGGGGCACAGAAGGGCCTAGAGGAGCCATCCCACATTGAAGGTCTGGAAGGGTGGCAGTAAGGAGATAACCCTCATCCAAGGTAAGGAGCAGCGGGTGTGCTTTGCTGGAGCAGCTGTGAAGAGATACCCCACGCTCAAGGTAAGAGAAACCCAAGTAAGATGGTAGGTGTTGCAAGAGGGCATCAGAGGGCAGAAACACTGAAACCGTACTCTCAGAAAACTAGTCAATCTAATCACACTAGGACCACAGCCTTGTCTAACTCAATGAAACCAAGTCATGCCCGTGGGGCAATGCAAGACGGGAGGGTCATGGTGGAGAGGCCTGACAGAATGTGGTCCACTGGAGAAGGGAATGGCAAGCCACTTCAGTATTCTTGCCTTGAGAACCCCATGAACAGTATGAAAAAGCAAAATGATAGGATACTGAAAGAGGAACTCCCCAGGTCAGTAGGTGCCCAATATGTTACTGGAGATCAGTGGAGAAATAACTCCAGAAAGCTTGAGGATTGGAGCCAAAGCAAAAACAATACCCAGCTGTGGATGTGACTGGTGATAGAGGCAAGGTCCAATGCTGTAAAGAGCAATATTGCATAAGAATCTGGAATGTCAGGCTGAATCAAGGCAAATTGGAAGTGGTCAAACAAGAGATGGCAAGAGTAAACGTCGACATTCTAGGAATCAGCAAACTAAAATGGACTGGAATAGGTGAATTTAACTCAGATGACCATTATATCTACAACTGCGGGCAGGAATCCCTCAGAAGAAATGGAGTGGCCATGATGGTCAACAAAAGAGTCTGAAATGCAGTACTTGGATGCAATCTCAAAAATGACAGAATGATCTCTGTTTGTTTCCAAGGCAAACCATTCAGTATCACGGTAATCCAAGTCTATGCCCCAACCAGTAATGCTGAAGAAGCTGAAATTGAACGGTTTTATGAAGACCTACAAAACCTTTTAGAACTAACAGCCAAAAACGATGTCCTTTTCATTATAGGGGACGGGAATGCAAAAGTAGGAAGTCAAGAAACACCTGGAGTAACAGGCAAATTTGGCCTTGGAGTACGGAATGAAGCAGGGCAAAGACTAATAGAGTTTTGCCAAGAAAATGCACTGGTCATAGCAAACACCCTCTTCCAACAACACAAGAGAAGACTCTACACATGGACATCACCAGATGGTCAACACTGAAATCAGGCTGATTATATTCTCTGCAGCAAAAGATGGAGACGCTCTACACAGTCAACAACAACAAAACAAGATCAGGAGCTGACTGTGGCTCAGATCATGAACTCCTTATTACCAAATTCAGACTCAAATTGAAGAAAGTAGGGAAAACCGCTAGATCATTCAGGTATGACCTAAATCAAATCCCTTTTGATTGTACAGTGGAAGTGAGAAATAGATTTAAGGGCCTAGATCTGATAGATAGAGTGCCTGATGAACTATGGACTGAGGTTCGTGACATTGTACAGGAGACAGGGATCAAGACCATCCCCATGGAAAAGAAATGCAAAAAAGCAAAATGGCTGTCTGGGAAGGCATTACAAATAGCTGCGAAAAGAAGAGAGGCGAAAAGCAAAGGGGAAAAGGAAAGATATAAGCATCTGAATGCAGAGATCCAGAGAATAGCAAGAAGAGATAAGAAAGCCTTCTTCAGCGATCAGTGCAAAGAAATAGAGGAAAAGAACAGAATGGGAAAGACTAGAGATCTCTTCAAGAAAATTAGAGATACCAAGGGAACATTTCATGCAAAGATGGGCTCGATAAAGGACAGAAATGATATGGACCTAACAGAAGCAGAAGATATTAAGAAGAGGTGGCAAGAATACACAGAAGAACTGTACAAAAAAGATCTTTAGGACCCAGATAATCATGATGGTGTGATCACTAATCTAGAGCCAGACATCTTGGAATGTGAAGTCAAGTGGGCCTTGGAAACCATTGCTACAAACAAAGCTAGTGGAGGTGGTGGAATTCCAGTTGAGCTGTTTCAAATCCTGAAAGATGATGCTGTGAAAGTGCTGCACTCTATATGCCAGCAAATTTAGAAAACTCAGCAGTGGCCACAGGACTGGAAAAGGTCAGTTTTCATTCCAATCCCTAAGAAAGGCAATGCCAAAGAATGCTCAAACTACCGCACAATTGCACTCATCTCACATGCTAGTAAAGTAATGCTCAAAATTCTCCAAGCCAGACTTCAGCAATATGTGAACCGTGAACTTCCTGATGTTCAAGCTGGATTTAGAAAAGGCAGAGGAACCAGAGATGAAATTGCCAACATCTGGTGAATCATGGAAAAAACAAGAGAGTTCCAGAAAAACATCTATTTCTGCTTTATTGACTATGCCAAAGGCTTTGACTGTGTGGATCACAATAAACTGTAGACAATTCTTCAAGAGATGGGAATACCAGACCACCTGACCTGCCTCTTGACAAACCTGTCTGCAGGTCATGAAGCAACAGTTAGAACTGGACATGGAACAACAGACTGGTTCCAAATAGGAAAAGGAGTACGTCAAGGCTGTATATTGTCACCCTACTTATTTAACTTATATGCAGAGTACATCATGAGGAACGCTGGACTGGAAGAAACAAAAGCTGGAATCAAGATTTCTGGGAAAAAGCTCAATAACCTCAGATATGCAGATGACAGCACCCTTATGGCAGAAAGTGAAGAGGAACTAAAAAGCCTCTTGATGAAAGTGAAAGTGGAGAGTGAAAAGTTGGCCTAAAGCTCAACATTCAGAAAATGAAGTTCATGGCATCCAGTCCCATCCCTTCATGGGAAATAGATGGAAAAACAGTGGAAACAGTGTCAGACTTTATTTTGGGGGGCACCAAAATCACTGCAGATGGTGACTGCCGCCATGAAATTAAAGACTTTTTACTCCTTGGAAGAAAACTTACGACCAACCTAGATAGTATATTCAAAAGCAGAGACATTACTTTGCCGATTAAGATCCATTTTGTCAAGGCTATGGTTTTTCCTGTGGTCATGTATGGATGTGAGAATTGGACTGTGAAGAAGGCTGAGCGCCGGAGAGTTGGTGCTTTTGAACTATGGTGTTGGAGAAGACTCTTGAGAGTCCCTTGGACTGCAAGGAGATCCAACCAGTCCATTCTGAAGGAGATCAGCCCTGGGATTTCTTTGGAAGGAATGATGCTGAAGCTGAAACTCCAGTACTTTGGCCACCTCATGCGAAGAGTTGACTCATTGGAAAAGACTCTGATGCTGGGAGGGATTGGGGGCGGGAAGAGAAGGGAATGACAGAGGATGAGATGGCTGGATGGCATCACTGACTGGATGGACGTGAATCTGAGTGAACCCCGGGAGATGGTGATGGACAGGGAGGCCTGACGTGCTGCCTTTCATGGGGTCACAAACAGTCGGACACGACTGAGCGACTGAACTGAACTGAACTGTTCCTGTAAAGTGCCAGTTTCGTTCTTTTTCTGAACCTCACCTTCTCTAACTCCATACCCTACAGGGAACACTGTAACATGTGTGGGAATGTAACTTGGTGAAACCACTATGGAAAACAGTATGCTGTTTATAACAGCCAAGATACAGAAACAATCTAAGTGTTAGTTGACGGATGAATGAATAAACAAAATGTTTATATATGGATAAGACATTACACACACACACACCCATAGAGAGAGAGAGGCTTCCCCAGTGTCTCAGTGGTAAAGAATCCGCCTGCAATGCAGGAGCCACAGGAGATGCAGGTTCAATCCCTGAGTTGGGAAGATCCCAGAAAGGAGGGTAGGGCAACCCACTTCAGTATTCTTGCCTGGACAATCCCTATGGACATAGGAGCCTGGGAGGCTACAGTCTATAGTGTCATAAGGAGTCAAACAAGACTGAAGTGACTGAGCACATATATACATATATATAACTGGAATGTAATTCAGACATAAAAAAGGAAGGAAATCTGGCTATTTGTGACAACATGGATGAAACTTGAGGGCAATATGGTAACTAAAAAAAGTCAGACCAAGAAAGATCATCTCATTTAAATGTTTAATCCAAAATAAAATAAAGCAACTGGACTTACAGAGAAAAAATTGGAGGTTGCCAGAAGTGGGGGATAGGGGTTAGGCAAAATGGATTGAGTCAAAAGGTTCCAACTGTCATTTATAAAATAAATAAATCCTGGGGTGTAGGAGATGCAGGAGATTCTGGCTCGATCCCTGGGTCGAGAAGATTCACTGAAGGAGCTGATGGCGACCCACTCCAGTGGGTTAGTCTTATGTTTTGTATCCATTATTTGTAATTTAAATGATGAGCAAGATCTGCAAAAAATAGGACGATCATTTAAAACTCTGCTTATATCTTTGCTAAATATTGGAAATCTAGCACGGACAAACCATTCCTGACAGGCTACTACATATTAAAAAGGGAAACAGAAGTAAGGCCAATCTTTTGAAAGTTTTTTATATTAAATAAGTGACATCATCTTAACCAAAACAATAAACATTAGCTCTACTCCAAAATGGGTTTGTTAAAGTAGCAAACCCTGGTAATTGTGTAACACTTAAACCTTTCTATTCAGAGGGGCAATTCTTAACAATATGTTCATTAGTAATGATGTGTTTTTAGCTGTTTGTGTGCTCCAGCGTGCCGAGTCGCTCAGTCGTGACCACCTCTTTGCAACCCCATGGACTATAGCTTTCCAGGCTCCTTGTCCATGGGATTTTCCAGGTAAGAATACTGGAGTGGGTTGCCATTTCCTGCTTCAGGGATCTTCCCGACCCATGGATCAAACCTGTCTCCTGCCATCTTCTGCACTGGCAGGCAGATTCTTTACCACTACACCACCTGGGAAGCCCTGTGACTAGCTATTCCTATTTAATTAGCCATAGCATTTCTAATATTAATAGTACAAAAAGTTTTAGGGTATGTATAACTTCAGAAAAGATCTAGTTTATTATCTTCTGTGGAATATCAATACTAATTGCTGAAGCTGTAAAGTTATTAAAGAATCGTTATACCCATGAGCTTCCTCTCTATTAATATTTATCATTGCATCAGTTTATTGCTTGCCTATATATTAACAACTTGAATTCCTCTACCCATACCACATCCATTAATTAATATAAAATTAAGGATATGATTTATTCTACCAATAACAAGTTAGCTCTGTACTCCATCCTAAGGTCAGGATGAGCTTCAAATTCAAAATATGCCTACAATAGGTACATTAGGAGCAGGGCAGAGAATGAATTCACCCTAGAGATGTCAGGGAGAATATGGCCCTGCCAATATCTTGATTTTGGCCCAGTGATATTGATTTCATCTATGACCCCAAGAATTATAGCACAATAAATTTATAATGTTTAAGTCACCAAGTTTCTGGTAAATTGCTACAGTTCTCCTGCAAAACTAATATAGGTAGGATGGTAATCCTTTCTCTGAATACCTCACACAATTATTCATTCATTTATAGTCATTCAATCACTCAAAAATTAATATCTTTTGAGTTCATGGTTTAGTGTCTTAAGACAGAAAATGAATTAGTTCAATAAAATATGATAAAGGATGCAGTGAAGGAATGAATAGTCGGCTTGGGCCACCCAGGGAAGGTGAGAATTAAAAAATAAAGATGTCTGGAGGATGGATAGGAGAACACCAGTTGGCAAACGCTAGGAAAATTTTCCAAGTATTGGCAAATCCATGGATGTCATACATGAAAAAGCAAGGGGTGAGGACATCACCTTCAACTCAACACACCTCTCACATTTCCCATGATTATCTCAAGGTCATATCCAAGGCCCATAACGCAGAAAGTAAAACACCATACATTTCAGGGAGGATTCTTTGGAAAGCTTTCCCAACAGGGCCCCATTTCCTACAGATGTGCTCTTTGAACTATTTAACCTCTTACTCCCAACACCCTCCTCCTTTGCCCATCCTCTTGACAAGGGATTTATTACACAACCCATGAGGCCAGAGTTCTTTTCTTCCCCCCCTAAATCCTGAGCTCTGTCCCAACTCCAGGGCATGTAACCGCTTACACTCATTCCTCTCCACTTTCACCTTGGTCTTTGATTGCCTTCCATCCCCCTCTGTGCCTCCACACAAGGACTCTTGGACCCTGACTTCTTTCCCTCACTTGACTCAGCACTAGCTTTTCTCCCAGAGCATAGGGGCAGTAAGGGAAAGAACTCTGAAGTGGGAGAAGCTGGGATTTGAATTCTGCTTGTTACACTTTCCCTCCCTCAGTTCTTGGCTTCTTCTATATACCTGGGCTCAAAATGCTTGGTAATAGCTACCATTAATGAGCACCTCCTATGTTCTAGGCACTAAGGATAGAACATTATATATGTTATCCCACAAGGATCCTACAAGACAGATTTTTAAAATCCCCATAGTCTAGACAAGAAAATGAAGGCACTAAGAGGCTAGTTGCTTGCCCAGGGTCACTGTTGGTGAGAAGTAGAACCAGGATTCAAACCCAGGCAGTCTGGCTCCAGAGACTTTGCTGTTAATCATGAGCATAAAAAGATAATGAGTGTGTTGAGCTGCTGTTGAGTGTGTTGAGCTGGTTAGGGTTACTAACCCTAGGTCAGTTCAGTTCAGTCACTCAGTCGTGTCCGACTCTTTGCGACCCCATGAATTGCAGCACGCCAGGCCTCCCTGTCCATCATCATCTCCTGGAGTTCACTCAGACTCACGTTCATTGAGTCCGTGATGCCATCCAGCCATCTCATCCTCTGTCGTCCCCTTCTCCTCCTGCCCGAAATCCCTCCCAACATCAGAGTCTTTTCCAATGAGTCAAGTCTTCGCACCAAACCCTAATTGAAAGTGGCCTAATTTTTCAATGGTGTTTCATGTTTGATCTGTTTTCCAGTGATCAAAGTGGTAGGTTATCAACTCCATGAACTGGTATAAACGAAGTAGTGAGGCTTCGCTACTCAGGGCTGCCTTTGTAAGAAAGTGTTGGGTAATCTCTGTGGTTAGATGTAGCAATCACTGAAAATGATATTTATGGAGAACTTTCAACGAGCTTATTACAAAGTGAGACTATTCAACTGTAGAGTATGAGCTAAACTCTTTAAAAATTCTATGTCTATTGTAGCTAATATTTATTAACCAGGAAATATTTTTCCCATTCATTTGGTACCCACGTAACCCAATCAGTCAGTCAGTTAGTTCAGTTGCTCAGTCGTCTCTGACTCTTTGTGACCCCATGAATCCCAGCACGCCAGGCCTCCCTGTCCACCACCAACTCCTGGAGTTCACTCAGACTCATGTCCATCCAGTCAGTGATGCCATCCAGCCATCTCATCCTCTGTCATCCCCTTCTCCTCCTACCCTCAATCCCTCCCAGCATCAGAGTTTTTTCCAATGAGTCAAATCTTTGCATGAGGTGGCCAAAGTACTGGAGTTTCAGCTTCAGCATCATTCCTTCCAAAGAAATCCCAGGGCTGATCTGCTTCAGAATGGACTGGTTGGATCTCGTGCAGTTCAAGGGACTCTCCAACAAGAATCTTCTCCAACACCACAGTTGAAAAGCATCAATTCTTCAGTGCTCAGCCTTCTTTACAGTCCAACTCTCACAGCCATACATGACTACTGGAAACCATAGCCTTGACTAGACGGACCTTTGTTGGCAAAGTAATATCTCTGCTTTTCAATATGCTATCAAGGTTGGTCATAACTTTTCTTCCAAGGAGTAGGTGTCTTTTAATTTCATGGCTGCAATCACCATCTGCAGTGATTTTGGAGCCCCAAAAAATAAAGTCTGACACTGTTTCCTCTGTTTCCCCAACTTTTTTCCATGAAGGGATGGGACCAGATCCCATGATTTTCATTTTCTGAATGTTAAGCTTTAAGCCAACTTTTTTGCTCTCCTCTTTCACTTTCATCAAGAGGCTTTTTAGTTTCTCTTCACTTTCTGCCATAAGGGTGGTATCATCTGCATATCTGAGGTTATTGATCTTTCTCTCCGCAATCTTGATTCCAGCTTGTGTTTCATCTAGCCCAGCGTTTCTCATGATGTATTCTGCATAGAAGTTAAATAAGCAGGGTGACAATATACAGCCTTGACGTACTCCATTTCCTATTTGGAACCAGTCTTTTGTTCCATGTCCAGTTCTAACTGCTGCTTCCTTCCTGACCTGCATATAAATTTCTCAAGAGGCAGGTCTGGTATTCCCATCTCTTTTAGAATTTTCCACAGTTTATTGTGATCCACACAGTCAAAGGCTTTGGCATAGTCAATAAAGCAGAAATAGATGTTTTTCTGGAACTCTCTTGTTTTTTCCATGATTCACCAGATGTTGGCAATTTCATCTCTGGTTCCTCTGCCTTTTCTAAAACGAGCTTGAACATCTGGAAGCTCACGGATCACATATTGCTAAATCCTGGCTTGGAGAATTTTGAGCATTACTTTACTAGCGTGTGAGATGAGTGCAATTGTGTGGTAGTTTGAGCATTCTTTGGCATTGCCTTTCTTAGGGATTGGAATGAAAACTGACCTTTTCCAGTCCTGTGGCCACTGCTGGGTTTTCCAAATTTGCTGGCATATAGAGTGCAGCACTTTCACAGCATCATTTTTCAGGATTTGAAACAGCTTAGCTGGAATTCCATCACCTCCACTAGCTTCGTTCGTAGTGATGATGCTCTCTAAGGCCCACTTGACTTCACATTCCAAGATGTCTGGCTCTAGATTAGGGATCACACCATCATGATTTTCTGGGTCATGAAGATCTTTTTTGTACAGTTCTTTTGTGTATTCTTGCCACCTCTTCTTAATATCTTCTGCTTCTGTTAGGTCCAGACCGTTTCTGTCCTTTATCGAGCCCATCTTTGCATGAAATGTTCCCCTGCTATCTCTAATTTTCTTGAAGAGATCTCTAGTCTTTCCCATTCTGTTGTTTCCCTCTATTTCTTTGCATTGATCGCTGAAGAAGGCTTTCTTATCTCTTCTTGCTATTCTTTGGAACTCTGCATTCAGATGCGTATATCATTCTTTTTCTCCTCTGCTTTTCACTTCTCTTCTTTTCACAGCTATTTGTAAGCCTTCCCCAGACAGCCATTTTGCTTGTTTGCATTTCTTTTCCATGGGGATGGTCTTGATCCCTGTGTCACGTACAGTGTCACGAACCTCATTCCATAGTTCATCAGGCACTCTATCTATCAGATCTAGGCCCTTAAATCTATTTCTCACTTCCACTGTATAATCCTAATGGATTTGATTTAGGTCATACCTGAATGGTCGAGTGGTTTTCCCTGCTTTCTTCAATTTGAGTCTGAATTTGGTAATAAGGAGTTCATGATCTGAGCCACAGTCAGCTCCTGGTCTTGTTTTTGTTGACTGTATGGAGCTTCTCCATCTTTGGCTGCAAAGAATATAATCAACCTGATTTCGGTGTTGACCATTTGATGATGTCCATGTGTAGAGTCTTCTCTTGTGTTGTTGGAAGAGGGTATTTGCTATGACCAGTGCATTTTCTTGGCA
>SJYQ01003776.1:163433-185414 GCA_006410935.1 Redunca redunca
ATTGTGATCCACACAGTCAAAGGCTTTGGCATAGTCAAGAAAGCAGAAATAGATGTTTTTCTGGAACTCTCTTGCTTTTTCCATGATCCAGCAGATGTTGGCAATTTGATCTCTGGTTCCTCTGCCTTTTCTAAAACCCAGCTGAACATCTGGAAGTTCATGGTTCATGTATTGCTGAAGCCTGGCTTGGAGAATTTTGAGCATTACTTTACTAGCATGTGAGATGAGTGCAATTGTGTGGTAGTTTTGAGCATTCTTTGGCATTGCCTTTCTTTGGGAGTGGAATGAATACTGACTTTTCCAGTCCTGTGGCCACTGCTGAGTTTTCCAAATTTGCTGGCATATTGAGTGCAGCACTTTCACAGCATCATCTTTCAGGATTTGAAATAAATACTTACTGATTTGGTAAATGAGTGAAAGAGGGAGGAAGTGTAACTTGGACTAGTTAAATCATTTTTTTTCAACAAACTAGGGTCAGTTTTTAGTGCCATATTTTAACAAAGAAATTAATATTTTTATTTCAGAATGCTTCCTGGCTCAGGTTATAGGCAACAGAAAGGCAGAAGAAGGAATGTAGTTAATTCCCAAAGCCGGAGCTTGTAGTAATTACTGCTGTGGAGCGGTAACATGTATGCCAGGGTCCAGCCCCAGTGGAACCAGGGTGATTCGAAGGAGAGACGGAGTAGGCGAGGAAAAAACTTATATAGAAATATAAAAGAGATTAGGAAGAAATAGTATAGTAGGAAAATTAAGTGGAGAAAAGAGGCTGAATAACTTGGTTTACGGGGAAGGCCAATAAAGCTCCAGACAAGGAGCTTGCACCATCTACGTGGGGCCGCCAGCGCCTGCTTGAATAGCGGAGAGTGCCCCTCCTTGGGCACTCTCTCTTACGGATCTTAGGGCCAGGGCAAGTAAGTAGACTTGGTGAGCCGCTCCGTTCCAGATGGGAATTCAGCCTGAAGTTAGAGTAAAGAGGAGAAGGAAGGAGAGGAGAAAGGGGTGAGAGAAAGAGACATGGGGGGAGCCAGATTCCCAAGAAACTAGGCTGAGACACTAGTCTGGAAAACTGGTCCCATCCGTTTATTGTTCAAGGGGCTATTTATATATTTGATAATACATGGAGATCAATGGGTAACACAAAGTTATGCAGCGTTAGCAGTTTAGACTCTTATCAAAAGCAGGCTTTTCTCTCTGCATACCTGACTGCAAACACAAGTCTTAGGTAATTTACATCATCTTCTGCCAGAAGGGCCAATTAACATTTTACAACCTTTTTTCTGATAAGGGTTTGTAAACCAGAAGACTTATTTGTGTTGATCTTCCCAAAGTTTGGCACTGCTCTCAGAAAGCACTAAATAAAGTTACATTCTTACATAGCAAAGATACAACAATTTATAACAAATGAAAGGAGTACAGTGATTTATAACAAAAGAAAAGTAATTAACTCAAAAGTCTAGTGTTGCTAACATCAAAACTACTATATATCTTTCCCCATACCCCGTTTACACTGATTAACATCTTCCCAGGTGCCTAAAAGATAAAGAATATGGAGGCCTGGCGGTAATCATTGAATCAACAGTGAAAACCCATCACCAATATGATTTTTAACTCTTTAGAAAAAGCTCTGTATCTTTAAGATGCTTTCAAGCTTTGTGCCTCTCCCAGTTGGGGGCTGCAAGCAATTCACAAGCTGTGAGGGGTCCGGGAATCTTGTTAGGCAAGCTAGTGAACTACTAGAGGAGGTTTAACTGAAACATCCCTTTCAAATGCAGAAGACCAAAGCTTAGAGATGACTTTTTCCGGAGTGTATTAGAAGAGTAGAGAAGCAGAGAACAAAAGCCAGCAGATTTCTATTTTTCGGGGTTTGGATGCTCAGGAAATTCCAGGGGGAAATCCTGAGATCTGATTAGACCTTGCACCTCAGATCTCATGCCGCATGACCTTGTCACGGGTGGAATTCCTCACGCTGGCTTCCAGCACAGGTACTTCTTGTTCTCTGCATTTGAGAATGTTAGGTTTGATGCTGATGCAAGTTATCGTATCTTGTTTACTTTTACACTCATATAAAAACAGCAATTTCCAGGAAAAGTCTTTCAAGGTTAAATATTTGCTTGCTTTCCCTGTGCAGTGGAAGTCACAGAACAGTTGTTTGTTTTAGCCTGGGGTCAATATGTATCACTCCAGTTGAAGCTGGCTTAAAACTCAACATTCAAAAAACTAACATCATGGCATCCAGTCTCATCACTTCATGGCAATTATATGGAGAAACATTGGAAATAGTGACAAACTTTATTTTCTTGGGCTCCAAAATCACTGAGGATGTTGACTGTAGCCATGAAGTTAGAAGATGCTTGCTCCTTGGAAGAAAAACCATGACAAGCCTAGACAATATGTGAAAAAGTAGAGACATTACTTTACCAACATGGGTATGTAAAGTCAAAGCTATGGTTTTTCCAGTAGTCATGTATGGATGTGAGAACTGGACCATGAAGACAGCTAAGTGTCAAAGAATTGATGCTTTTGAACTGTGGTGTTGGAGAAGACTCTAGAGAGTCCCGTGGACTGCACGGAGTTCAAACCAGTCAATTCTAAAGGAAATCAATCCTGAATATTCATTGGAAGGACTGATGTTGAAGCTGGAGTTCCAATACTTTGGCTACCTTATGGGAAGAGCTGACTCATTAACAAAGACCGTGATGCTGGGAACGATTGAAGGCAGGTGGAGAAGGGGATGACAGAGGACCAGATGATTGGATGGCATCACTGACTCAATGGCCAGGAGATGGTGAAGGATAAGGAAGCCTGCCATGCTGCAGTCCATGGAGTCACAAAGAGCCAAACACGACTGAAGAACTGAACAAGAACAAATCTATATCACATCTTTCTGCCTGGAATTAGATACAGTAATGATTCTGAGAAAGTGCAGTATCCTTTTTCTGTACTCTGCACAGTGCTGGCAGTAAAAGCCATAAAGGTTTTAAAGCTATCTACTCAATGTTTACATAGAGCCTATACTTTCTAAAACACAATTACAACTACTCCTTAATTTACCATGGGTTATTAAGCTTGTTTTATGGACAAAAAAACAGGAATAGTGGACTTTTCAAGACCCAAAACAAGTCAGTGTCAGAATTAAGACCATCACCTTAAATTTATAACTCCAGCTTTGCTAATTCCTGACTTTCATTCATTTTGTATCAGCTTGCTATGTGCTGGCATGGTGCCAGCTGCTTTCTCTATATCATCCTTTCTATACTCTCTGTCCTAGAACATACACCACCCTCTAGACAATATCTCCAATCAAGTGTCTCAAATTTCATGACTGCAGTCACCATCCACAGTGATTTAGGAGCCCAAGAAAATAAAATCTGTCACTGCTTCCAGTTTTTTCACTCCTGTTTGCCATGAAATGTTGCAATCAGATGGCATGATCTTAGTATTTTGAACCCTGAGTTTCAATACAGCTTTTTAACTCACTTATTTCACTCTTATTAAGAGGCTTTTAGTTGCTCTTCAGTTGAATTCAGTCACTCAGTCATGTCCGACTCTTTGCGACCCCACGAATCACAGCACATCAGGCCTCCCTGTCCATCACCAACTCCTGGAGTTCACTCAAACTCATGTCCATAGAGTCGGTGATGCCATCCAGCCATCTCATCCTCGGCCGTCCCCTTCTCCTCCTGGCCCCAATCCCTCCCAGCATCAGAGTCTTTTCCAATGAATCAACTCTTTGCATGAGGTGGACCAAGTACTGGAGTTTCAGCTTCAGCATCATTCCTTCCAAAGAACACCCAGGACTGATCTCTTTTACAATGGACTGGTTGGATCTCCTTGCAGTCCAAGGGACTCACAAGAGTCTTCTCCAGCACCACAGTTGAAAAGCATCAATTCTTCGGTGCTCAGCTTTCTTCACAGTCCAACTCTCACTTCCATACGTGACCATTGGAAAAACCATAGCTTTGACTAGACGGACCTTTGTTGGCAAAATAATGTCTCTGCTTTTGAATATGCTGTCTAGGTTGGTCATAACTTTCCTTCCAAGGACTAAGCGTCTTTTAATTTCATAGCTGCAATCACCATCAGCAGTGATTTTAGAGCCCCCCAAAATAAAGCCTGATACTGTTTCCTCTGTTTCCCCATCTATTTTCCATGAAGTGATGGGACCAGGTGCCATGATCTTCATTTTCTGAATGTTGAGCTTTAAGCCAACTTTTTCACTCTCCTCTTTCACTTTCATCAAGAGGCTCTTTAGTTCTTCACTTTCTGCCATAAGGGTGCTGTCATCTGCATATCTGAGGTTATTGATATTTCTCCCGGCAATCTTGATTCCAGCTTGTGCTTCTTCCAGCCCAGAATTTCTCATGATGTACTCTGCATAGAAGTTAAATAAGCAGGGTGACAATATACAGCCTTGACGTACTCCTTTCCCTATTTGGAACCAGTCTGTTGTTCCATGTCCAGTTCTAACTGTTGCTTCCTGACCTGCATACAGATTTCTCAAGAGGCAGGTCAGGCGGTCTGGTACTCCCATCTCTTGAAGAATTTTCCACAGTTTGTTGTGATCCACATAGTCAAAGGCTTTAGCATAGTCAATGAAGCAGAAGTAGATGTTTTTCTGGAATTCCTTTGCTTTCTCAATGATCCAGTGAATGTTGGTAATTTGATCTCTGGTCCCTCTATGTTTTTTAAACCCAGCTTGCACATCTGGAAATTCATGATTCACATACTGCTGAGTCCTAGCTTGAAGGATTTTGAGCATAATCTCGCTAGCATGTAAAGTTAGCACAGTGGTAGGTAGTTTGAACATTCTTTAGCATTGCCCTTCTTGGGGATTGGAATGAAAACTGACCTTTGCCAGTCCTGTGGCCATTGCTGAGTTTTCCAAATTTGCTGATGTATTGAGTGCAGTCCTTTAAGAACATCATCTTTGAGGATTTTAAATAAAGATACACAACACATCATCATTGGATGTTACTAACCAAAGTTCTATAAAATGCAAGATTCTGATGATGATATATTCAATATCTTAGAACTTTTCAGTCGAATTAAAGAGTTTAGTAAGACCAGCTGGTTGTTCCTAGCTGTACTGGTGAAAGCACTGAAGGAAATGGATGAGGTTGGGGATTCAAATTCCCAGGCCAAACTACACATAATTGACCAGAAAGCTCCAATATCTGACTTGAAAGAAACCTTTGTTTCCTGTAGCCACAGGGCCTCAGCCAGGGCTGAGATTTGTGAAAACTAAATCCAGAGTCTCATCCTGTCAGTGTCTGCATTACATGCAAATTGATTTCCCAATCTTCTGCCAAAGTGTGAGCATTTACTGGGAAGTAATGGGAACCTGAAATTGGAATGGGGAAATATGGGAAGATTCCAGTGAAGCTGGAAATATTAAATCCCTAAATTTAGCTACTTCTTTACCAACTAATGAATATATGTGTTCTAGTTATGCATTCCAGAACCAGAAAAATAACTTTAAGAAGGGTGGGTATACAGCGCCTCTCGGTGGCATGCCTGGCACGCCTGAGGTAAGGTTCTCCAGGAGAGTGTAAATGCCCTAAATTAAAGGCCTGTATGGCGCTATTTGTTTTTTTTTTTTACTTGATTGACTTCTAGGTGATTTGCAATACTGTGTTAGTTTAGGTGTACAGCAAAGTGATTCAGATATATGCACTATATGCATACATATTCTTTTTCAGATTCTTCTCCATTATAGGTTATCAAAATATGTTGAATAAGATTCCCTGTGCTTACAGTAAATTCTTGATATTTATCTACTTTATATACAGTAGTGTTTATCGAATAATCCCATACTCCTCATTTATTCCTTTCTCCCTTTTTCCTTGGTAACCTAATGCATGTTTGTATGACTGTGAGTCTGTTTCTGTTTTGTAAACAAGTTCATTCATATTATTTTATAATTTTTCTACACTACCTCTATTCCTTTTATTTATTTATTTATTTTAAGTGGAGGCTATTTACTATACAATATTGTGGTGGTTGTTCCCATACATTGACCGAGCACAGGTGTGCATGAGTCCCCCCATCCTGAAACCTCCTCCCACCCCAACTCTCTGGGTTGTCCCAGAGCACCAGCTTTGAGTGCCCTGCTTCATGTATTGAACTTGCACTGGTCATCTGTTTTACATATGGTAATATACATGTTTCAATGCTATTCTCTCATATCACCCCACCCTTGCCTTCTCCCACATAGTCCAAAAGTCTGTTCTTTACATCTGTGTATCTTTTGCTGTCTTCCGTATAGGGTCGTCATTACCATCTTTCTAAATTCTAATATATGTGTTAATATACTGTATTGGTCTTTCTGACTTACTTCACTCTATATAATAGGCTCTAGTTTTATCCACTTCATTAGAACGGACTCAAATGCATTCTTTTTTTACAACTGAGTAATATCCCATTGTGTATATGTACCACAACATTCTTATCCACTCGTCTGCTGATGGACATCTAGGTTGCTTCCATGTCCTGGCTATTATAAACAGTGCTGCGATGAACATTGGGCTACACGTGTCTCTTTCATTTCTGGTTTCCTCAGTGTGTATGCCCTGAAGTGGGATGGCTGGGTCATATGGCAGTTCTATTTCCAGTTTTTTAAGGAATTTCTACACTGTTCTCCATGGTAGCTAAACTAGTTTGCATTCCCAACTGAGACATTGTCATTTCTGCCTTACCCTCTGGAGAAGTTCAGTATTTACAAGTGTCCTGAGGGGCCTGGCTTCTCCCTGTGTGGCAGCCAAGACGTGTGCCCAGCTGGTTCCTCCAGGCCCTCCTGCACACACACACACCCACCCCTTATAGGCCCTGCCCGTGAGGAAGGGCTGCCAGGGGGCTGGTGACATGGCCAGGCTGGGCTCTTCTCAAATCTCTTCTGGGGTGAAGGAGACCTTTGTGCCTGACCAAGTCTGTAAGTCTTTCCTGCTCAGCACAGGGTGGGCGCTGGCTACGCCCCTCTACAGATGTGGTAAGAAAGCTACCACAGAAGAACAGGCAGGCTCCCTTCCTGACAGGTGTTGGAGTGAGCGTCTTCCCTCTGAGCCTCAGGTGACGAGGACTTTCTTCTGACTCAGCTGTCATGGGAGCCTCAGACGCCTGGCAGGGTGTGGGGCTTGAGTGACCCCAGAGTGTAAAGCTGCAGGGGGGCTGGACACGCTCTCCCTGCTAGGGTCTCAGCCTCCCAGAGCAGGTGTTATCTCCCCTCCTCCTCCCCGCTGTTATTCCCTCCCCTTCTCTCTCTTCTGCTTCATCCAACTCCTTTCAGACAAGACACACACATTCCATATGATACTGTGCACTTTATCCAGCGATGGGGAAAGAGGAAACCATGTGAGTGAAACGGGGTAGACCCATCTCACACAGGAGAGAGCAGTGGCCCTGGGTGAAGGGAGGCACACAGATTTACAGGTCCAGTGATGGCTCCCCAGGTGTTCTTGTCCTAGTTCCCAGAACCCCAGAATAAGCCTGTTTGATCTGAGTTGCCCAGGTAAGCACAAAGTCGTGATGAAAGAGAAGGTTATGTGAAGACAGAAGCAGAGGGACATTTGAAGATGCTGCTGGATTTGAATGTGGAGGAAGGCCCAGGAGCCAAGGAGTGCGAGGACTGAAGCTCTAGATGCAAAAATGGCAAAAAAGCAGGATCCTGTTCCAGGTCCCTGGATGAGGGGCGTGTCAACGTCTTGGTTGTGTCCAGGGAAACCCTTTTCTGACTTCTCACTCCGGAGCCATCAGAGGATAACTTTGTGTTGTTCTAAGTCCCTAAGGCAGAGACAATTCATTTTACCATCAAAACAGAAGTGAATTCAGGGACAGACAGGCAGGCAGAAGGGGAGAAACACAGGAGAGAGCAGACAGACTGGAGGGTGTTGGGTGATCAGGATTCAGGTGGACAGAGAGATTCAGGGGGTCAGGGACAGATGGAGAGACAGCAGATAGGGAGCCTCCAGAAAGGTGAGAGGAGAAGGGCAGAAAGTCTGCTGCTGGGCAGGAGGCAGGACATGAGGCAAGCTGGCAGGGGGGCAGACAGATACAGAAAGTGGGCAAAGGGGCAAGGACAGGAGAGAGTGAGAGCAAGACGGGATGGCAGACAGGGGCCCTCAGAGCTTGTCCTTGTCCCCACCTGCATCAGAGAGCTTCCTGAGCTGCAGGTGGATCCCATTTGTGGATCTCAGCACAACAACTGGCATGGGCACAGGGACCCTGGAGGGGTCCGGTGACAGCTCAAAGCGAAGCAAGGTCAGGGCCACGGCCACCTTCAACTCATTCATGGCAAACTGCTTCCCGATGCAGTTCCTAGGTTGGGAGAGAAAAAGGAAGTTAGCAGAGGCTTCTAACCACTGCTGAGCACAGGGATTCAGGGCTATCCTCCACATGGCTCAGTCCTGATCCCTTCCTCACTCATCACACTGAACTTCCAGCAAAGCCCTACCCCCGATAGATGACAAAGCCCACCTCTCTAAGGACTGCTCCTAATTCATACTCCTGCTCTCAACAGGAAAACCTGGGGAGCATAAGTGCTTGAAGCCACAGAGTCAAATCAAGTGGATCAAGAACTGTGAACTAGTACTTTATTCACTCGTCCACTGGCAATTCCTGGTTTCAGATCAGCCCAGGGCACTGTAGGGGCAGTGTGGATACCATCTCAGGACCTTACCACCTACGGTGGACAAACAGGCTGCCCAGTCCCCAGAGAAGACAAGACAGGGCTGTGCAAGGAATCAGAATGGCAACAGGGAGGCTTCCTGGAGAGGACAAGGGTTAACCACCCTGAACCTACGGGACCGATTCCCTCCCAGTTAATGTCCTGGCTTCCTGTCTCCCTCAGCTCCTCAGTCAATCTACCTTTGGAACATTCCATTCTAATCCAGAAATGATCCTCCCAACCATCCCTTGGGCTCCTCATCTGGCCTTTTCAGGCTCCACTCCTTCCCTCCCTCTAAAGCCACAGTAGCTCCAGGCCTGCTCTGTTCCCTATCACAGGGAGGACACGTCCCAGTGCCTCAGCAGCATCACAGCCCTCTCTGGATTCTTCCTCACTCACCTGGGGTCTGTCCCTCTCCTCTTCCTGACTCAGCGACAGTTGAGGTCCCCTCCCCTCGCCTCTGCCATCCTCATGCTCAAGGCTCAATCCAGTGACCACCACCCTCACCCCCTCTGCTGGCTGCACCTCTTCCCACTTGGGACCCTCAAGGCACCATGGGTGTTAACTCAAGGACACATCACATCCAGTGCCCAGCACAGTGCCGGATCATGGATCCCCCCACAGTCTGCTCAAGGACTGAATGAGTGAAAGAGTGGATGGGTGAATGATGTCTGTCGAGTAGAGGTGTTGTTGACAGTGAGCCCTGGGGGAGGACAGCGTTATCATCCCTGTGTTCCCATCTCCTAGCACAGGTCTTGGCACATGGAGGCATACTTAATACATACTTTCACATTTGAACAATATTGATTGAATTGAAAACAACTCAAGTGGAATGAGAATACAGGAAATATTCAGTCTGACGTAGGAATCCAGCTCCCGAGTCCCTCCTGCCCTCTAGCAGCAACTGAATGACCTGCAGCCATGTCTACAAGGAAGGACTGGACCCTGGCGTAAACCAAATCCTAGAATCAATAAGACAGTTTACTTCAAAACTGTTCTGTAAAGGTAGATTCACCAACTGAAAGTTTCCTAGATCTGTACAGTCAGAAAAAACTTGTTTCTACTAAGCTACAAGGCCATTGAAGTTACTAGTTCAGGGGAGGTTCTGTGCCCTTTAAGATCTTCACAGCAATCATTTAGGAGTATATCAATCAGGCTAACAGCTATTTCAAGGGTGCTTTATGTTTTCCATGCAACAGAGTTTTCAAATGCACATGTCAAACACAAAATACTCTCCCACCTATGGGAAAGAGCTAATTAGCCAAGATAGCATTGTCAGGCACTATCTCCCTGAAGCCTCTCACTGTTGCCTCAGGGTTTGTAACTAATGATTATGGAAGAGCTAGATTACCTATAGCACTGTGTACTAGCGTCACATGGTACTTCCTTGGACTCTGGCTACTTTTGTTATATAAGCTCCACCTGCAAAAGCTCTGGGGGAGGTGTGTGGTACGCCTTTATGAGTTTCACTATGAAAGCCCTGGTTACTGCTGCACTGGGGCTAAGCTGGACCAGCATCATGGTTATATTATATGAGGTTATGTTCTAGCTATGTTACGGTTTTTATGGCTGCTGCTAGGGCGGCTGTGTCAGGAAGGACAGAGCTGTGTTATGGCGGCCATAACACAGCCAGGAGAGAATGAACGTGTCTGCAGTTCCTATGGCTCCTCCAGTCCCTACAGCTCCTCCAGTCCTCCTCCAGCCTCTTAGCTGATGCTTTGCATCCATCCTGGGTTCAGCAAACAGTGTGCACAATAGGAACAGTGAGAAACTGGCATCATGAGCAGGATCAGCAATAGACTCCCCAAAGCAGGCTTGATTGTCCTCCACTTTAAGAGTTTTCTTACTAACATTACTCTGTATACTCTGGGACTATGGTGTCTAAACTCTGCTTTTTAAGAAAGAATTTTGGCAACAGAAAATATATGTCACGGTTATATTAATACACAGTCAAATCTATGTTGGATGTAGTGCAGGAAGTGAGAACACACTCATGACTGTGAAACTTTCTTCAAACTACAACTGTAACTGATCACATACATGACTTGAAGCCTCAGGACATGGAATTCCCAATCCCGGCAAGTACGACAAATACAGTGAGGGCAGACAGGTGAATTAAGCAGAAAGGCATGGGGCTGACTAGGAAGGCGGGAACAGAGAAAATCATTTTTTAAGGTGACTGAAATTGTGCTAACCAAACGTGTGTAGTTTACATTTCACCAAGAGTTTAATGCTAAAACATCATACTCCTAAAGTGAGGAAAACCCTGGATACTTTGGATTGGCCACTGACATGGAAGTGAGGTCAGTCCTTGTGGACAGTAGGAGGTCAGTGTCATTGTGGTGGGTCCTGAAGACCTTCTTGTACATGGAGACCTACGCCCCCTTCTCAGCACATCAACATACAAGGAGGGAACTTCACGCTCCTCATATGAAGGTAGACAGTCACACACATCGGGTAGAAACCAGTGACACTTGCTTCCCCCAGTACAGAGGCCTCACCTGGATCCTCCTGAGAAGGGCAGGAAGGCATGGCTGTGTCGAGTAGAACCTGGTGCGAACCGGGTTGGGTCAAATACCTGCAGAGAGAGCACCAGGGCCAGGACATTCGGGGTCCAACCCCTCACATGAATGCTCTAGGGGATAAGAATCCCAGATAGGGAGCAGGGGAAGGGTTTGGTGTCAAGAGAGCATCCCGTGTCCTCCTCCCACGTCCATCGTACCTCTGGGTTCGGCCACACATTCGGGTTGTGATGAAGCCCGTAAATGGAGAGGGTGAGTAAGATTCCTGTGGGGCAGAGGAGAGAGAGAAGCCTGATGGTCCCATAGTGCAGGGGATCTGCAGCTTCACAGAAGTCCTGGGAGCCATCATGGCAGCACCCTCCATCACTCTGAATGAAATGATGCTCTTGCAAGACAGGTGGGCGGGGCATGACAAAGCACACGATCACAGATTAGGGGTAGGTGACCACAGCCTAGGACTGAGAAGTAAAAGAACTGCAAGGATACACTTAGGAGCAGCTCAGGTGACAACTCACATTTATCAAGTGCCATCACGAACCTGGGGAGTGTGCAAGAATCGTTTAATCCTCATGCAAGCACTCCTGTCCCCACAAGCCCGTGAAGCACCTGAGCCTCAGAGAGGTTAAGGGTTGGGTCTATGAGCCCACAGTTAGGGGGGAACGGGGCTGGGATTCAGACCCCTGGGTGCTGAGTCAGTGGGTGGCCTCCAGCCATGGCAGGGCTCTCAGACCTCATCATCGCCTGCTCCTTGCCATCCACCAGAGGGCACCTCAGAGACTAGAGCCTATGACCCATGTCGGTGGAGTCTCTTGAGCTCCCTCCCTTATTTACACCCCAGATGGGAGCACCACGCATCCCCCTGCTTCTGCCTGCAGGATTCAAGAATTAGAATTTCAGGCTCCATTATAAGACCGCACAGAAGGGTCAACATTTATTTGTTGCCTTTTGTTGCATTCAAGTTTTGGGTCAAACATTTTTTCTTTCAGTAGAGGTTAGTTACTTTCCAATGGTGTGTTAGTTTCTGCCATGCTGCTGCTGCTGCTGCTAAGTCGCTTCAGTCCTGTCCGACTCTATGTGACCCCATAGACGGCAGCCCACCAGGCTCCCCCGTCCTGGGATTCTCCAGGCAAGAACACTGAAGTGGGTTGCCATTTCCTTCTCCAATGCAGGAAAGTGAAAAGTGAAATAGAAGTCACTCAGTCGTGTCCGACTCTTTGTGACCCCATGGACTGCAGCCTACCAGGCTCCTCCGAAAGGTGCAGTTATGTATCTATATATATAGAGAGAAGGAAATGGCAACTCACTTCCGTATTCTTGCCTGAGAAATATCATGGACAGTGGAGCCTGGTGGGTTATGCTCTATGGGGTCGCAAAAGAGCCTGACATGACTTAGCAACTAAACAACAGCTATATCCCCTCCATCTTGCACCTGTCTCGCCCTTCCCATTCCACCCCTCTAGGTCATTTCAGAGAATCAGGCTGGGCTTCCTTTTATATAGCAGCTTTCCACTAGATACATACTAGTATTTTACGCATGATAGTCTATCTATGTCGATGTTACTTTCTCAATTCGTCCTATCCTCTCCTTCCCCTCCTGCATCCTCAAATCCATTCCCTGTGTCTGCGTCTACATTCCTACTCTGCAGAACCATTCATCAGCACTCTTTTCCTAGATTCTTATATACATATGTGTGTTAATACGTGATATTTGTTTTTCTCTTTCTGAGTACTTCACTCCGTATAACAGGCTGTAGATTCTTCCACCTCATTGCAACTGGCTCATATTTGTTCCATTTTATACTGAGTAATCTTCCTTTGTGTATACGGACCACAGCTTCATTATCCATTCATCCATCAGTGAACACCTAGGTTGCTTCCACGTCCTGGCTGTTGTAACCAATGCTGCAATGGACACTGCGGCACATGTGCTTTTTGGATTCTGGTTTTCCCAAGGTATGTTCCTAGTATAGGATTATTTAATATATGGTAGTATTAATCCTAGGATTGATGGAAGAGCATTCTGTAAAGCTCATTCAAACTAGAGAATAAATATTATCTTCAGGCAGACAAGAGCCAGAGCATCCTGAAACTGGAAATGCAGAGGTGGATTACTGGTCTACCACGTGGTCCTACAGAGTGCTTAGCTGAGTGGCGAGGTGAAGTTCATACCTGCAGGTAAGGAGCATCCATCAGGGAAGGTGATGGACTTGCTTAGCTCTCTGCCGATGGCTGGTACTGGCGGATAGAGTCTCATGGCCTCCTTGATGCACATGGTGGTGTAGGGCATCTGGTCCAGATGGTCCCTGAAAGGAGGCCCATCTGAGGGCAGGCAGGACAGGACAAGCAGGGATTCTCTTGAGCTCAGGTGGGACAGGGTTCTTCCATCTCCAGGACACTCACCAGGTGATGGAAATGCCATCCGCAAGGAGGCTCTGGATCTCTTCCCGACACCTCTGCTGATGCTCGGGGTGGGAGGCCAGAGCATAGAGGGTCCAGGCGATGCCACTGGCTGTGGTGTCATGGCCCTCGAACATGAACGTGTCCACCTCAGCACGGAGGTCCTCGTCAGACAAGCTGCTCCCATTCTCCGTCTGTGGAGGCAGGGCTAGACTGCAGGTATGCCCTTCCTGTGTGCTTCTGCACAAAGGCTCAGGCCTCTCCTGCCCACACTCACTCTGGCAAAGAGGAGGATGTCCAGGAAGTCCAAGTGCCTCCTGCTCCTCACCTTCTCCAGCTCTCCCTCCTTCTGCAGGTGAGCCTTCCTCTCCTTGATCACTGCCTCTGTCCCAGAGCAGTGGTTTCCAGCCAGAGCTGTGGACTCTGGGGGCCCATATGCAGCCCCACCATAGCCCCATCTTCCCCTCAGGCCCAGTCTGGGTGCCAGGTGGATGAGGTGGGTGGCACTGGGTGAGCAGGTCAGGACTGAGAGCTCCAGCGACGTCTACTCCAGGTGGCAATCCCTGAAGTAACACAGCCCATGGGGGCTCTGCCTGATTGCTGCTGGGAAGGGGTCTCACTCAGTCATCACCAACCTGGTGACTCCTGTAATTCCCTATTCAACACCTGACACGCTGACCTCTGGGTTCCCAGTCCCTGCAGCAGGAGGGTGTGAGCCAGCTCCTGAAGAGAAAGCAGGAGTCGGCTGTGCCTGAAGGGTCAATGCCAGGCCCTTTCACATGAGCCTGATGAAGGAGCAGCCTACGAGAAGGAGGGGAACCTATGTGTTGATGGGCGAGCTGGCAGGCCTGGTGGTTCCAGCGGCCTTCAGGGGTCAGCCTGTAGATGAGGTCGTTCTGGTGGAGAGCATTCCTCAGTCAGGAAAAAATCAGATGACCGAGGTCCCTGATGGCCTGGATGTAGGACTGAAAGTTCCTGAAGGGAGAGGGCACAGAAGAGATTGGAGTTGAGGGAGCCTCTGACCTGGAGAAGTCACTCAGTTGTGACCCCATGGACCATAGTTTACCAGAATCCTCTGTCCATGGAACTTTCCAGGCAAAAGTACTGGAGTGGGTTGCCGTTCCTTCTCCAGGGGTTCTTCCTGACCTGGGGATTGAACTCAGGTTTCCTACATTGGAGGCAGACACTTTACCATCGGAGCCACCAGGGAAGCCCAAGAAAGTGAAGTTGATCAGTCAGGATTCTTTGATAGCTCAGATGGTAAAGAATCTGCCTGCAATTCAGGAGACCTCAGTTCGATTCTTGGGTCGGGAAGATCTGCTGGAGAAGGGAAATGCTACCCACTCCAGTATTTCTGGGCTTCCCTTGTGGTTCAGCTGGTAAAGAATCTGCCTGCAATGCAGGAGGCCTAGGTTCAACCCCTGGTTTGAGAAGATCCTCTGGAGAATGGAAAGGCTACCCACTCCAGTATTCTGGCCTGGAGAATTCCATGGACTGTATAGTCCATGAGGTCGCAAAGAGTTGGACACAACTGGGCAGCTTTCACTTTCTGACTTGGAGAGGGAGTGGGGCTCTGGGTGGATGATTCTTCAGTCAGAGGGGACAGGCAGCACTGAGGCCTTGTCATTTCTGCCTCATTGTCCTGGAGCGCCTCCTCCTGGAGTCCTTTACAGGTGTCCTGAGGGTACAGGCTTCTCCCTGTGTAGGAATCAGGGACCTGTGACTGAGTCAAGGATGCTCTGGGTGGAATCTGACCATGGTCCATGTCTCTCTGCAGAACGTTTTGTGCTGAGAAACATCCTATCTGCCCCTATTGCCTCTCAGGTCCTTCCCTGCTGGTGAAAACAGGNGCCTCCTTGATGCACATGGTGGTGTAGGGCATCTGGTCCAGATGGTCCCTGAAAGGAGGCCCATCTGAGGGCAGGCAGGACAGGACAAGCAGGGATTCTCTTGAGCTCAGGTAGGACAGGGTTCTTCCATCTCCAGGACACTCACCAGGTGATGGAGGCGCCATCCCCCAGGAGGCTCAGGATCTCTTCCCGACACCTCTGCTGATGCTCGGGGTGGGAGGCCAGAGCATAGAGGGTCCAGGCGATGCCACTGGCTGTGGTGTCATGGCCCTCGAACATGAACGTGTCCACTTCAGCACGGAGGTCCTCGTCAGACAAGCTGCTCCCATTCTCCGTCTGTGGAGGCAGGGCCAGAGTGCAGGTCTGCCCTTCCTGTGTGCTTCTGCCCAAAGGCTCAGGCCTCTCTTGCCTATACTTACTCTGGCAAAGAGGAGGATGTCCAGGAAGTCCAAGTGCCTCCTGCTCCTCACCTTCTCCAGCTCTCCCTCCTTCTGCAGGTGAGCCTTCCTCTCCTTGATCACTGCCTCTGTCCCAGAGCAGTGGTTCCCAGCCAGAGCTGAGGACTCTGCGCGGTACAGAGTCTGCACCCACCATAAGCCCATCTGCCCTTCAGGCCCAGTCTTGGTGCCAGGTGAATGAGGGTGAGGTTGGGACTGGGTGAGCATGTCACGAATTAGAGTTCCAACATATTCCACTCCAGACGGGAATCCCGACACTAACACGGACTGTGGGGGCTCTGCCTGAATGCTGCTGGGGGGGTCTCACTCAGTCATCACCAGCCTGGTGACTCGTGTAACTCCCTGTCCAACACCTGACACCCTGACCTCTGGTTCCCAGTCCCTGCAGCAGGCGGGTGTGTGCCAGCTCCTGAGGAGGAAGCAGGAGTCTGGGCTCTGCCTATGGGGTCAAGGCTAGGCCTCGTGAGCCTGATGAAGGTGGGGGGAAGCACCCCAGGAGGGAGGGGAACCTGTATGCTGATGGGCGAGCTGGCAGGCCCGGTGGTTCCAGTGGCCTTCAGGGGTCAGCCTGTAGATGAGGTCGTTCTGGTGGAGAGCATTCCGCAGTCGGGAAACAATCAGATGACTGAGGTCCCTGATGGCTTGGATGTAGGACTGGGAGTTCCTGAAGGGAGAGGGCGCAGAAGAGACTGGAGTTGAGGGAGGCACTGACCTGGAGAGGGTCAGATTCCTCAGGTAACACCAAGGTATTGTGATTTCTACCTCATTTCCTGGAGCCCTCCCCCTGGAGTCCCTTACAGGTGTCCTGAGAGGCCAGGCTTCTCCCTGAGCTGGAGGCAGAGACCTCTGACTGAGTCAAGGGTGGTCTGGGTGGAATCTGACCGTGGTCCATGTCTCTCTGTAGAATGTTACTTTTTGTGCTGATAAGCATCCACACTGCCCTTACTGCCCCTCAGGTAAGTCCTTCTCATTCATGAAAACAGGACCCTGCCCTTGAAGAGCTGTCACTGACCTGTCCGTCTGGACGCTGCCCTGGTGGCTGAAGGCGCACTTCATGATGGTGTCCAGGGTCATCAAGGAGACATGTCCAAAGATCTCCAGGTGTGAGTCCTGGCTGACGAGCTCCGCCCACTTGTCCTGTGGAAGGATGGGGACTGACCCTGCTCTGCTCCCCTAGAAGACCTGTGCTGCCAAGGCCAGGCTTTCTCTCTGTCTCTACATCTTCAGATGAGATTTCCTCATTTTTGAAGAAGACATTTTTTAGCAACTTAGGCCTGTAACACGTGTGTGTATTGTGATGCCTATTTTTTCTGAATCTTTCTTATATATGCAGTTAATTCTCCTCTAATATCCTAACTAATTCTGAATATTTGGAATAATTTATTAAAATAACCACCTTTGGCAGAGCAGAAAGCACAGTTTCTCAGGGGACAGAGGGAGAACTTCTGTGTCCTGAGGTCAGATCTGGACAGGTGATATCCAACACTAGGAAGCAAATATTTCAAGGCAAGGAAAAGCTAAAATGGCTCTAATGCAGCTCCTAGAAGGGGCATGAGCTACTCAATTGCTTTCATTCATCTAATGTTAGCTAAGAACAGGTGGTACCTGGTCTGGATCAGAGGTGATATTTGTGAAGGCCCAGCTATGTGAGTGTAGACCTGGGATCATTTCCTCCCATGAGTGGCTCAGTGATGTGCAGAAGCCTCGGAACCCAGGCCAGAGCCCACCTGCGTGACATCCTGGGAGGTCCACTCTGCCTCTGCAGCTGCCATTGTCCAGGCCAGCCAGGGCCAATTTGAGCTGACCTCCTTGATCTACTGCCCTGTGTTCAAACATGGAGATAGAAGAGTGGACCCTGAATACACCATGGCCCTGATTTCTCTTGGTGGGGAGAAAATTATGGATCCAAGCTGGTGCCTGGATGTTCCTCTGTCCCACCTAGTTTTAATGAGTGCTGTCTCCTACTAAGTCATGAGTGCATCATTCCATGGGGCTCTATTCAATGGGTGTCTGGGGGACGTAAGTGTCTGATAGTGGACTTTGTCAGCTGTGCTGGATTCTAGTGTGTATGGTGACAAGCGATGGACTCACCAACATCACTCGGACAGAGTTGGCCATGATTCCCACGTAGGGCTTCAGGATGTCATAGTGGAAGGCTGGGGTCAGCATCCGCCGGTGCTGGAACCATGTCTGCCCCTCCAACAGCAGCAGACCTGTCCCTGGACCACAGATGGGTGTGTATGGGTGTCGGGGAGACTAGGGCCCTCTTGGGAGGAACCAAGGGTGTCAGGAGAAGACTCCTCATAGGCAAGGGTCAGCGAGGCCAGTACACTTCAGGAATGTGAATTTCCAGTATGTCTGTCCAAAGCAGGTGACTATGACAGCAGTGAGGTCAAAAAAGTGTGAGGGGGCAGGTCGTAAAGAACTTATCGAAAAGTCAGGCAACGTTAGAAAAGACTGAGAAGCAATGAAGAAGCAGCTAGGCTTCAGGAGGGCTAGAGCGCCATTACAAAGACTGGTGGCATTTTAGAAAAATGAGGTTTGATTCAGAGATGAGGGTGCCTGACACCTGTTTTTCTCCATTTACACAAAGAGACCACTGTTGGTTAACCTAACAAGTGGGTGGTTGGCAGTTGTATTTAAATGTACTTACCAATCCAGGGCTTTATGAATCTGTGGATAATTTGAGCTTTTGGGTCTGAAAAGTAAGGAGGGAAGATGGATGGGACCAAACAAGGCAGACAGCCTCTAGAGCAGCTGAGGTCTAGACCTTGGGTTCGGTTCCCTTCCCTTCCTGGTGCTTCTCAAACGGCAGTCACTCTGAAGCCACCACCCACTTGCCTCCCACCCCTGACTCTCTCTGTCCTGATAGTCACCGTGGTCCCAGGAACGTAGACTCAGTGTCGCAGAGCAGAACACCCACAGTACTAAGATGGTGAATTGCCCTGAAACGTAAACTCTGTTCCGTCCATAGAGTGAGACAGAATCTGTGATTTTTCTATAGTCAGTGGTGGTCTGGCCATCTCAAGACCCAGGACTGGCAACAGTGAAAGGTGCCCAACCTAGGACAGTGTGGACAGGGAATTGGCTCCAGGTCTGGGATCATCTCAATTTGTTTGTAAAAAGAAAAGAGACGTAAAAGAGAATCCAGCCCCACCAGGAGTAACGCATTTAATAATAGTAAATAATGTTGTCCTCTCTGCCTTTGGTTGGGCGGGTGTTTGGAGGAATTCAGGCCTTGGCATCTGATGTGCCTGTGTCTTCTGGAGTTTCACACCCAGGGGCCTGTACTCAAATGGAAGGTTGTCTCCAGCTGAGGGTTTCCCTCTCACCTGATCTCCCCAGGACCATCTTCATGTAGTCAGGGTCGTAGACCAATACAAAGGCCCTTGTGCCCCACAGCCAGCGAACACAGGCCCTTGGGTATTTCTCTACCCTTTTCAGTAGGTGTGGCAGCTCACCCTCCTCTTGGAACTGTCACCAAGGGAAAGACAAGTCAATGACGTTTTTCTTTTAGTTCCAGAGCAAGAGTGGAGGTGAAGGCCTAGAAGGGTACCAGGTGATCACTCTGCATCCATCAGCAGAATTAAGAGTTTAGAACTATTTCTTCTGACCTGGAATCTCATCCAATCTTGCAGGCTGTCCACCATTCTCCTAAGATCGGATTCTGTTCCATGTCAAGTAGAGTTATGGGCCAGCACTACAAACCGCCTACAGAATCTTACATCAGAGATAACTCCATGGCTTGTGAAACATTTGGAAATAATTTGCACACAGTGACATAACTTCTTGAGCAGTTTATGATAATTTGTATCACTTGGTAGGCTTCCCTGGCACCTGAGATATTATGAATTTACCTAAAAAGTGGGAGACCTGGGTTGATGCTGGATTGGGAAGATCCCCTGGAGAAAGTAAGCAATTTTTTCATATTATTTTGTTTCTTTAGAGAAGAGATAGATATTTTAAGAATTGAATTTATATATTAGTTTCATTTGCCATCCTGATCATATATATGCTTGATGATATCCCAGCATACATGTTAATGTATATGAATATGAAAGAATGTTTGGAATGTGTATGGCTAAGTGAAAAAAATTAAATATTAAATTGTATGTATGATGTTATTTCCCATATTGAGTGTGTGCACAGTTGTAGGATAGATTCATCATGTACACATATGAGAATGGTATTGAAATAAGATTTTGATATGTGGATTTTTGATCTCATTTTCGTTGACTAATTGTCAGAAACTTTTGTGCACTTCCCGTCTTGTAGTGGAATCTTTGTACATGCCTGAGTGTGGACCCCAGAGGCCTTTCCTCTCTGACTTTACCCTCTCTCTTCTTGCCCTGAGAGGCTGGCAATTCCACAGGACCCATTGCTCTGCCCCCAGGATGCTGCCACCTGCACTCCTGCACTGGGTCCACCTGCTCCTCTTCCAGGTCTTTGCTCACGTTCTTCCCTCCACCTGGTGGCCTGGCATCTTTACCGCAGAGCAACTGCCTCTCCTCTACTTTGCAGACTCCGTTTGTTTTGTTACCTCTGGATTTCTTGTCAACAGTTGATCCCAGGCAAGTTCCAAATAGTCACATCGTCTTTATTTCAATGGCTTCTGTGTAACTCAGATCAAACCCTCCACACTTTGGTATCTGACCTCTACCAGCATCCTTCTACCATCAAGACTCACCAGCTCTGAGGCAAATTGGCTACTCTGGGTCACGTTCCTTCACTGAGCTTGTGTTTCCTGAGCAGTAATTCTGTGCCGGAAACAGACTGAAGGCACTAAATTAGGAGATGGCTCTAGAAGCTTGTCTGTCTGTGGCCTGCAGGCTAGTGAAATAGAAGAGAGAGCAAGTGGCAGTAAGCGGAGGGCGTCATGAAATTGTGATGGACAGAAGACAAAGCCTGTGGGGAAGCTCTGGGGAAGGGGGCCTAACTCAGACCTGGGTGTTAGGAGAGTCTTCCTGCGCTTGCTCTTTCTTTGACTCATGATTTACCAAGATGCTTTCAGGATAGAAACCTGAGCCAGAGGCAAGGTTTCCCAGAAGAAGCTCATCGCTGTGATCTTGCAGGGAGAAATAGGTCCATCCAGTTAGCACTGACTTGTGAGAAGGACATCCAAGGAAAAAAGAGAGTCCTCTCCTCTCCTGGGAAACCCAGGATGAAAATGACTTGGGCCTGGGGCTTGTGAGACAGTCATAGGAGGGATGAGATCATTCTGGGGAGAGGGCACATGGGAGCCGAGTCCCAGAGGCTGGAATGCACAGGCAGTGGGGGAGGACCTTGAGTGACCTGGGGTGCAAGAGATTAGGAAGGAGAGGGGAGAGAGGTACTGGGCCAGCCCGCATGGGGCTTGGGCTGCTTCTAGTTCTTGTCTTTGGCTCCACTCTGCTCTAATCGTGCTGCTGAGAAAGAGAGACCTCAGCTGTCTGCAACCTGTGATTATCTCCTAAAACTTGTTTAAGCCACAGACTCTTGGTGACCCATGTCCATGTGTGCCCTGACTTTGCTCTGAGCTCCCCCACCCCCAGGCTTTGGTGCCGGTGCTGGGTGGGCAGGTGCTGCCCCTCCCAACCTGCAAGCTGCTCCTTTCCCTCCTGCCTGTCCCTCCACACAAGGGACTGACACTGCTCTGTGCAGGCTCTGTTTGGGGGGCTGAGGGTGAGGAGGATTACAGGCTCAGTTCCAAGAGCCATAGTTCAGAGAGAGGACACCAAGCAGGCCGTTCTCCTCACCTGGCCCCATCCTGGGAACTTCGCTCCTGTGTGTGGCCTCTGGTGTGGGTTTCTGGCACTGACCTTATGGGACTAGAAAATCCCTTAGTCTGAATGAACCAAGCCGGTTTATCTCCACACCTGACATAACCCAACCCCGCAGGTAAGCCTCTTTTCCTGTGACTTGACACCTTCTTAGATTCCTGTCTGTTGTCTCCACACACAGTGAACCCACGGGGCTGATCCATCAGACTGCACATCTGTGCTCTCAGGCAAGCACAGGGCCAGGTATGAACTTGCTGAGTGTGACCATGCTCTAGATCTCCAGCCCTCCCGACCCTCCCACTCCCCCATCCAGCTCCATCCTACCTCCCGCTTGTG